>APFE030828044.1:96113-119025 GCA_000404065.3 Pinus taeda
CTTCAATGATCATTCACTTGCTAAGTTACCTTAAGAAGGTTGAAAATATGGATAAGCATCGATGCCCCAAATTGGTTGTTGAAGAAGAGCTAAATCGCTGACAAAAGACATGGATGAAGCAAAATGGAAAGTGGATGAGAAAATGGAACATAAATCTGCGTGATTGTCCTCAAGCTAAGGAGGAGATAAAATGGTGGGCGTTAGAAAAATTTAGGACTGCCATGTGGACAAAGCAAGTAGGGAAAAAAAAAGCTTATTATGTCAAAGAATTTAAGCCAACGTGGAAACATGATGATAAAGAGTATTTGAGTTCCTCAATCAAGGGAAATAATAATTTCATAATTGAGGACTAGCTCCCATCATCTAAGATGTGAAATTGGTAGATGTGCGGCCCCTAAAGAAGATTGGGAAGAACGAACTTGCATTTTTTACGATAGAGGGGTGGTAGAAACAAAATCAAATTTTATCAAAGAGTGTGCAATGTATGAAGTTATTCATCGTCAGTTTGATAGCAGCCTAAAGGTGAATAGTCTCAATGAGATTTTTGAGAAGACAAGGATTTAGAAAATAATGAATTTCTTACTCAAGATCCACAACATCAGAATCAACTTAGAAAAAAATTTCATATAGATTAAGTGATCGTGAGGGGTCCCTTAGACCGCAAATTCTCATAGACGTCATTAAAAACCATTTAATTCAATTTAATTATCTTTGAAAAACACATTTAATGTTGGTATTATGGGTCATTATAATGAGAGGTGGCAGTGGGAAGGATAGAGAATTAAATTGTTGTGTGATTGAAGAATGAGCGGGTTAGGACAGATTCATTGCACGAGTTACATTAAAGACAACAATTATGTTAGGCTTCGGGCAAAGTGTGCTCCATAATGGTTGGACCCATGGAATAAATGAATATTAAAATAGAAAATTCGCAACAATTACTTGACACATGGTGATTAAGGTCAGAAAATGATATATTGTTGTAGAGTAATCACATAGCTCCACTCCTGTAGATAAGTAGATAATTCTCGAAGGGGCATGAATCTTTGTCTAGCTACTACAAAAAGATTCTCTTAATAGTTGATGATTAAATTCTTGGTGCAGTGGCTGATGAGTTACAAGTGGATTTTTATTATAGAAATTCTGTAGCGAGAATCTTGAGAATTTCTTTGATTAGTTGCTACCAAATGATTTGTAAACTTAATGGATGATAAGAATTCCTGCAGCTACACTTCATTGGAAATTTTGAAAATCCATATGGTAGTCTGTATATAGAGAAATCTATGGGAGAAGTTGTGGTAGTATGTAGCTATATTTATAAAAATAAGCACATTGATGAAATTTGAAATTTTCTTTGCAAGATATCCAAAATAACTTCGTTAATATTGTGGAGAGAGTGGATATATTTTTCTTAGTACCATTGTGGATGAACTTAACAATTGATGTTGAAATATTTTTCATATTATTGTTGAAAGACTTTGTAACTATTTATTTTTGTAAAGTGAAAATTGTCATTTTTGGTTTTCAGTAATCTGTGTAGCTTGTAATGCCATTTTTTTATTATTAAGAGTGTCTTTTTAAAATATCCTATAGTAATAATCTCCATTACTTATTTTCCTTATAGCCTACAATGTTATCACTGATTTTCGTTGTAAGATTTTTTTTAGGTATAGAAATTAAAAAATGCTCAAGCTGGTTAAGATTTAATTAAATTTAAATATTGGTGGTGTTAGAGTTTTTGAGTAAACTTCTATGTAAATGTTTCCTTCTTTTACAAATTCAGACGATGATCATTGACTAGGAGTGGCAATTTTTCTTCATTGAGAATTTTCAACTTAACAGTTCTATTTTCATACACATGTTCCATCTCATACGGTCCTAACCACCATGTATGCAACTTTACTTTGAAATATTAGAACGTTGAATTGTATAACAATGCCCATTCACATGGCTAGAATGATTTGCTTCTTAGAAATTGGTCATGCCACTAGGCATTCTACTATTGAATTTATTTGGGTTGCAGAGTCTACCGATAAAATTCATCCAACTAATTGAGTTAGGTTATCCTTTCTTTGTTGTGCTGCCGATACTCATCCCCAACTCAACTATTGTTTACATATTTTTATCTCAAATTCAATAGGAAATAATGTAGATTTCCCAAATACTAATTCATAGGGTGTAAACCTTGTTGAAGTTTTCTAGTTAGTACAGTAAGCCCATACTACTTTTAGCAATTTGTTTGTCAAATCTCAACATGAGAATTAAATTATTTTTGTCAAAATATTTTCCAACTCCCTTTCATGACTTTCACTTGTCCATTGGTTTGAGGGGTATGATGTGGCATTTCGTGCTTGATTTTGTACAAATTTGTAATATCTTCTACCAATTTTGATATAAATTATGCTCCTATATTTGATACATTTTTCGTAGGAATTGCATGTCTTATAAATATGTTGTTATAAACAAATTCAACAACTCATTTTTCTTGAATACTCTTTAATGGTTGCATTTCAACCTGATTTTTTAGATAATCGATACATACCAAGATGTACTTGAATAGTTAGAAGGTGGATTGATTGATTGACAAAATTGATACCCCATTTCTCAAATGGATCTGAGAAATCAGTGGTTTCATGGGAATTTCCTCTGATTTTTTGGGTCGACCCATTATTTGGTAGACATGACAACGTCTTACATATTCCTTAGTGTCTTTATACAATATTGGCATATAGTACCCAATAGAAATCTTTTTAGTTGTTCATGTGGTTGAAAAATGTCCACTATATGGCTCGTCACATAAAGCTTTTAAAATCTCATATACTTCATCCTTTCTAAGGCACCTTCTGAGAATTTGATTAGGGCCTAATTTGAACAGGTAACCCTTTATCCATGTGTAAGGTGCACTCTTCCAAATTGAAGCACTCTCTTTTTCTGAGATGAGAAATGTTGTGGAGGCTTATTGGCCACAAAATAATTCACAATATTTAAAAATAATGGTGTCATTAATGAGGTTTCAATTTAATGCTCATCCAAAAAAGAGTCATCCAAGGTTCACTACATTATCATTACTAATCCTTGAGAGGAAAATTTTAACCACATTCTCATGACCAACAAGTATAGTAGTATAAAATTCTTGAAAAAGCAAAATCCAAAAAATTATTCTTAATAACATGTTTGTTCCTTAAATATTCAATGGAATAATGATATGTATGCACAAAAGTAGGATACCTTGTGATATAATGTATTAGCTTGTTTAAGTCATGCACAAGTACTAGGAACTCCTTCTTTATGGCAATATAATTAAGCTCTACACTCACAAGAGTTTTTCAAATATTAAAATTTGTATGCATTGATGCATCTTCTTTCTGTCCTAACACAACACTCAAAATTTTAAGCATTATAATAAATATGAAACAATAAATTCCAATTTAGTCTTGTAAAACAAGGATAGTTGTTAGTTTATCCTTCTAAGTCTCAAAAACTTGCTAATAAGTTGTTGTTCAAATGCACTCAACATATTTTGAAAGTAATACAAATAATGGATAAGCTCTTTTGTTGAAATTTTGAATAAATCTTTAGTAATAACCATCATGGCCTATACAACTTCTTACTTCTCATTGTTTTATTGGTATATATAGATTTTTTGAGACAATTATTTTCGTAATATCCACCTGACTTCCTTGTGTTGAAATATGATTGCCTAGAACAATTCCTTCATTTATTATTAGAAAATATTTCATTACTCAATGAAAGATAATTTTCTACACATTTTTTAATAAATTTATCTAATTTTACCAAGGCTTGATTAAATTCATCCCCAAAAGTCACAAATTCATCCATAAAAACTTTAACATGTTCAAGTATCAAATCAGAGAATATACCTAGAACAATTATCTAAAATGTTGTATACACATTACACAAACCAAATGGTGAAACTATATAAGCAAAGGCTCCCTAAGGTCAATTAAATTGAGTTTTATCCTGATCTTCTCAGGTGATTTGTGTTTGGTTATATTCACTAAAACCATTCGAAAAAGAAAAATATTTCTTAGCCGCCAAAGAATGAAAAACTTGGTCAATGAATGGCAAGGGGAAATGATCCTACCTAGTAGTTTTATTTAATTCATTTTAATAAAGACAAAACTACTATTTACCTCCTTTCTTCGGAACTATAACAAGTGGTGAGACTCACTCACTATTAGAAATGGGTTAAATAAACCCCAATGTCAAAATTGTTTGTAACTGTTCCTTCACAACATATTTAAGAGCTAGATTCATTTGACGTTGCAATTGTTTAACAAGTATTACTCCATATACAATATAAGTATGATGCATACAAATTGATGGACCAATCCTTTTCATGTCTTTAAAATCCCACATAAATGCTTAAGAATGTTTCTTTAGCATCTCTTGTCATTGTTGTCATTGAAATTGTTGCAATTGATCATTAATGTTTAATGTTTTCCTTGAAATGATTTCAATCTTTTTAACTCTTTGATATTTACATTTCTCCATAAAATATTCTTCCAAATATTGAGATTCAACTTCTTTTTCAAGAGACTATTCAGAAGAATTTCAAAATGAATGATAAAAATTAGGTTGTCTTGGTTTTGTGTACGAATTTTTTTGCACTTCCTCATCTTGCTTGCAAAATTATTTGATTGAAATTGTTGAAGAATATATGTTTTGCATGAAATTAGAAATCATTACATCATCTATTGATTCTTTTAGAGTTAATGCACAATGTGTGGTAAGAAAAGGTGTAGACAGTTTAGCATAATAGTCACTTTCATCATCTAGGGGAATCCATAATGGATGCTCAATATCTGTAATCAATTTTGTAGGAGAATATAATTTAATATTTTTTATTGATTCCCCTTGAGAGATTGCCATATTTCCTAATTGACCTTCAATGTAAGTGTCTGCGGTTTCCAACCATGGTCAACCTAATATTTAGTGGATATCTCCCTACACTAGTTTTAGTAAGCAAGATAATAAAATCGATGGGTTATTCCTCGGAATCCACTGTCACTATGATGTCTTCTAAATTTTCATCTTGTTTTACTATTGATCTGTCAACCATTTGTAAAATGATTGAAGTTTTCTTCATGATATTTTGAAGATTTAATTTTTCCATAATCTCATCAGTCATGTGGAGTAATCTCTCTCTCTCTCTGGTTTTCATTTTTCTAGGGAAACTATTGTGGGGGGGATTGTTGGGTTACTAGGGAAACTGTTGCGGAGCCAAAATTTTGGGGCAATTGGCTATTGCAGGAGGGATGAAATTTTGGAATTTCATGATCAAGAGAGAAGTGAAGGATAATATTGAATGACTTGACTTGGAGGAGAATACTAGGTTTGACCATAGGTCTAGGTGTGTCTTTCATTGAACAAGAAGAATTTCTCTTTTAAAAAAGGTTGTTGGGTTTTTCCCTGTAGTGAGTTTTCCCAGGGTAAATCTTGTGTGTTGTGGTCTCTATTTTTTCATTATTCTTTATGGTTGAATTTCTGAAATATAATTGTTGAATGATATATTGGAATAACCTAAAATAAGATCTACATCAAAAGTAATTATTATAATTTCAGAAATATTGTGGTAACCCTAATTGCACTAAGAAAATCAACATGGTATTAAAGATTTGGTGAAGGAAGAAGGGAACATTGAGATCACCTTGACAAAACCCTAGAGATCATTTTATTCAAGTTCTTCTTGTAGATTGGTTACTATGGATTCCTCTATGAAATTTGAAAACAAGTTAGAAGGAGCATCTAATTTCAGAGCTTGGAAAGTTAGAATAGATATTCTTATTACCATGAAAAAGGTTTTGGACATTGTGAAAGGAAATATTTTTGAACCAAAAGATGATGTAGGAAAAGAAAATTTTAAGGAGGGTGACTGATGATGATATTGTGACTTCTTACTTCGTAAGGATTTCCCAAATAAGAAATTAGATTCAAGCAATTGGAGAATCCATCCCTGATCAAGAAGTAGTAATTACAGTGCCCAATGGTATTCCTAGATCATGGGATGCTTTTGCAGCAAGTATAAGTAGTTGGAAGGAAACGCCTACATTTGAAAAACTATGGACACCATTTTCTAGGAAGAAGCAATATTGGTGACTAGATATTGTCAATATGAGGAAGTTCAAGCCCTTGTAGCTCATTTCAAGAACCAGGGAAAGAAGAAGTTTGGACCTCAACACAAAAAACCAGGAAAATGATATTTTGCCTCTAAAAGACAAAAGACTTATCAAAGATACAATGTTATGGTTGTCAAGAGTATGGACATTTCAAGAGAGATTGTCCTAATATGGCTAACAATAAAATAAAAGGGAAAAAACATGCTTCCACAACAGAAGTTGAGTAAGATGAAAAACCAAAGAAGACAAAAGGTGAAAAGGATTTTTTCTACTATTATGCTTTTATAGGTTCCTTTGTAGATGATGATGACATGTGGCTAGTAGATAGTGGAGCATTAAGGCACATGATCGAAGAGTGTGGGAATCTCTCAAGCATGACATAAAATAACTTGTCTCAAAGGGTTGGACTAGGAGACAATAACAACTATGCAATCAAAGGAGTTGGAAAGGTGTCCATAGAGATGGAATCTGGTAACAATATACATCTAAACAATGTTCTCTATGTACTAGGTTTGAAAATGAATCTTGTCTCTGTTTCTTGTTTACAAGATAAAGTAGATAGAGTTTCTTTTGTGGGTGGAAAAGTACTCATTTGGTCCAAGGGCTCTAGTATAGATAATGCTAGTATTATTGGGATTCATGATGGAAGACTGTATAGACTTGTAAGTCAACTAGATCAAGCACTAGTACATATGAAATAAATACAAGTGAGTTATGGTACTGAAGGTATGGACATCTTCATTTTAGAGCATTTCCTGAATCGATTCAAATAGTGTCAGGGGTTCCTGAACTGCAAATTAAGAATGGTGGTGTATGCAAAGGTTGTGGTCTTAGAAGAACATCAAGACACAATTTCCAAATAGTGAAAACAAATCTAAGGAATATTTCTACTTGATTCATTCTAATGTATGTGGTCTAATGCCTATAAAATCACTTGGTGGTCCATTGTACTATGTGACATTTATTGATGACTTCTCTCATAAGACGTGGATATATCTCTTGAAGACTAAGGATGAAGTATTTGACAAGTTCTAGGAATTAAAAGCTGAAGTTGAAAACTTGACAAGTAGAAAGATCAAGATATTGGGATCTAACAATGGAGGAGAATACACCTCAAAGGAGCTTGTTGCTTTCTGCAATAAAGCTGGGATTAATAGGGATCTAATTGTCCCCTATAATCCACAATAGAATGGTGTAGCATAAAAAAAGAAAAGGTCCATTGAATAATCTTTCAATTCCATGATACATGGCTTGGACTTGTCACTATTCTTATGGGGTGATGCATCACTGGCAATCGTGTACATTCAAAATCAAAGTCCCCATAGAGTTTTCGAAGGTATGACTCCTAAATAATACTTCTCTAAAAGGATGTTATAGGATGAGCACATGAGAATATTTAGTTGACATGTATATTCATGTCCTAAGGATAAGAGGAACAAGCTTGAGCCTTCAAGAAAGAAAGGCATATTTGTTGCATATAGTGAATCTTCTATGGTATACAAAATATATATTCCATAACAACAACAGATTAAGGCCAGTCGAGATGTCACCTTCGATGAGAAATTGGAATATGGGAGGTATAAGGAAGTCTTCATAGATTCCTTGGATGAAGTAAAGCATGATGCCTCAAGGAAGGAGCATTCAAGTTCTACAAAATGTACTAGAAGGCTTGAAGGGCGTCAAGATCCAACATAACTAGTCATAGTTCCAGAGATCAAGAAGAAATCAAAATGGCTTACATCCACATTGGAAGGGGCATAAGGACATGCAAATCTTGATAGCACATTTAGATAGGTGAATAAATCTAAAAGGTTCTCCTACTATTCAACTCACATGACAATACTCATTGATGAAGAACCTTCCACATATGAAGAAGCAATTAGTTAGGAAGTTTGGAAGGAGACAATGAATGAAGAGTACCAATCAATCATGAAGAATGATGTTTGGGAAATTGTGCCAAGGCCTAAAGGGAAGTCAGTGGTGACTTCCAAATGGATATACAAGATTAAGCATGTTGCAGATGGGAGTATTGACAAATACAAGGCACCATTCATGGCTAGAGGATTCTCCCAAAAAGAGGGAGATGAATATGATGAGACTTTTGCTACAATTTCTAGGTACATTTCCATTATATCCATCATCTCATTTGTTGCTTCTATGGATGGGAACTGCAACATATGGATGTAAAGATTTCTTTCTTCAATAACATGATTGAAGAAGAGGTGTACATAGAGAAACCTCAAGGATTAGAGGTATATGGAAAGGATTCTCATGTTTGCAGGTTGAAAAAGGCCTTGTATGGACTCAAGAAAGCTTCAAGAGCTTGGTATGATCGTATTGACAATTACCTAATGAGACTGGGATTTACTAAGTGTGAAGCTGATACAAACCTTTAATTTAAGGTTGTGAAGAATGCACCTGTGATGTTATTATTATATGTTGATGACTTATTTCTGACAGGTGTCGAGCCTCTTATCATTCAGTTCAAGAAGAAGTTTCCTTCTAATTTTGACATGAAGGATATTGCATTGATGCACTATTACTTGGGATTAGAAGTATGGAAAAAAACCTAGTGATGCCTTCCTTGGTCAAGGAAAGTATGTATTATAGATCCTTTAGAGATTCAATATGATGGATTGCAAATCCATGGTGACTCCCAGGGTGACTAAATTGAAGAAGATAAGAGGCTCTGAATCCAAATTTGTAGGTCCATCTATGTACCAATGGTTGATTAGTATGTTTATGTATTTGTTAACACCAAACCAGACATCTGCTTTGCTATGAACTCCTTGAGCCAGTTCTAGGAAGAATTGAGACACAAAAATTGGATTACAACAAAGTATATCTTAAGATATTTCCATGGTACATTGAAATATGGCTTGAGGTATTTTGCAAACAAGGATTTACAGCTTCATGGTCATACAAACATTGATTGGGTATGAAGTGTTGAGATAGGAAGAATACCTTTGTAGTATGCTTTATTTTGGGTTCCTCTATGATATCATGGAGGAGAAGGAAGTAGAGGTTGATCACACTTAGAACTATTGAATTAGAGTACATTGTAGCCAATGAGACTCATACCAAATCAGTATGGCTTTGGAAATTGTTTGCAGGATTATTCATCGAAGAGTTGGAATTGACAGTGATACACTGGGATAATCAAATTTGTGTGAAACTTTTAGAGAAACCCGTGTTCCATGATAGGTCGAAGTATATTGAGATCAAATACCACTAAATCCATAACATGGTGCTAAGGAGAGAAATAAGGCTCAAGTACATCTCCATTGATGAGCATACAATTAATGTTCCAAACAAGTCGTTTCTAAGAGACAAGTTTGTGTACTTCAAAGAAAACTTGGGGCTCGTGGACATTACCCATCTCATTGTGAGGAAGTGTTGATATTTCTGCAACATGGATGAACATTATCCCAAAAGGGAGAATGGGTCCAAGAGACCCAGACAGCTCAACATGTAATGTTGAGTGAGTGTCTCTTAGAGGTGGACCCTAATCACACACTGGAAGGGTGGAGTGAGGTCCTGGACCCTGGTCCCACACTAGGCATGGTGGAGTGAGGTCCTTCAACATTTGGACCCTTATCACACACTGGGAAGGGTCTCAGTATGTTTGACCTATATAGAGGCCAAGGGATTTGAGGATCAATCACTCTAGAGGAGTGAGTCCTGATATCTTAATGACATTTCCATGGGTTTGGTACCACCCCAAATATGGACACTAGTAGATGTTAACGATAGATAATGATGTTGGTAATAATTGATAACCTTTCCTTCATAAAAAAATGTTCAATTTAAGAACATATATGACCGTGATTATGAATACCTCCTTACTTAAGAGGGAGTGTTGAATTTGTAGCTATGGTCAGTCTTCTTAATGTAGATTTGGTCACTTGATGTAATTGTATTTATCATTGTAAAGCATATTTATAAGTGCTTGAGTGAAAGGAAAATTTAGTTTGATTTAAAATCCCATATTAACTTTTAAAAGATGAAATTTTGAAATGTAAATTTTGGCTCCAAAAGTGACAAGTCAACTTCCCTCCAATTCAAGTAGACCCTAGCCAAGAGACACATCCATTCACCCAAGACAGACTACTATATAAAGGCATCTTGATCTCTTCCATTGGGAAATTCTCATTTCTCTCACACAAGACAGTTTATGTGTAAGTGAGTGAAGGACAAGAAGGACGAAGAAGGACAAAAAAGAAGGTCATTTTTTCTCTATTCTCTCTCTCTCTAGAAACTTGCACGTGTGGAGTAATTTCTTTCTATGTGGTTCTCATTTTTTTAGGGAAATTATTGTAGGGGGACTAAATTTCTAGGTTATTAGGGCAACTATTGCCAGGCCAAAATTTTGGGGCAACTGGTTATTGCAAAAGGGATGAAATTATGGTAGTGTAGGATCAAAAGTGAAGTGTGGGATGATATTCTATGACTTGATTCAGTGGAGAAGACCAAGTTTGATCACAGGTCTAGGTTTTTCTCTCATTGAGCAAGAAGAATTTATCTATTGAAAATGGTTGTTGGGTTTTTTCCCATAGTGGGTTTTCCCAGGGTAAATCTTGTGTGTTGTAATCTCTATTGTTCTACTATTATTTATAGTTGAATTTTTGAAGTATAATTTTTGAATGATATATTGGAAGAAGATAAAAGAATATCTACATAAAAATTAATTATGATAATTTTAGAAATATTGTGCTAACCCTAATTGCACTAGGAAAAGAAACACAACTCATAACTCAAAGTGAGGCATATGAATATTCAATGAAATATAATGAAGAATGCAATTAGTGGTATGCACATTTTGTAGAATTATAGGTATTAGAATAAATTTATAATCTTAGAATTATAAACAATGGATATGGAGGAAGAACAAAGATTTTATATTCATAAAGTGGAATCGAAAGGCCTAAACATCAGTTTGGGTAATGGAGAGACAAAATCTAATGGACATAGAAGTTAAGTGGAACCAATTGAGTTGTTAAAGCATATGAGGAGTTAGAGAACATAAGTGAAAATCTACAAGGATAATAATGACAGGGGAGGAACAAAATCAAATAAACACTCAATTATTGCAAACTCTAAATTAGTTACAAAGACAAATGAAGAATGGGTCGAGATCAAGACATGAGGAAGAAGTTATACATCATTCAAGGAGGAATGGATAAAAGGATCCATATACTCAAGGAGTGTTAGTAAAGCCTAGATATATCATCATTCATCCACTTTTTAAACCAAAAAGAGGCATGCATATGATCATTTAGTAACAACCCAAAATTATCTCCTATTAGACATCAAAAAGAAGACATGAGTTGGATAGTTTGCAAGGTGAGCTTAGAAATATTAAGCCACCAATATTTGATGGCAAAATTAGAATTGGATATGATTTCAAAACTTAATTAATTGGAATTAGAAAGTATATTCAATTACAAAATCTAGAGTAGCCATATACCATTTACAAGGAAATACTTCTATGTCCTGTGACCTATTTAAGCAAGTCAAGCACATTGATGTGAATTTTTTTTTATTAGGAGTCAAGAAATTTTTCTAGAAGAAATATCTTTCACAACACTACTATGATAAGAATAGCCAATAGATATTTGAACTCAATTTAGAAAGCATGAACATGGAGGAATATGAAAGAAAGTTCTAGGTGCCATTGAGGTATGTGGGCTTTATCAAGTAGGAAAAATTGAAAATTAAAAGGTTCTTAAGTGGACTTCCATCTTTTTACGAAGACAAGATTAAATTTGAAGAGTTTAAGATGTTAGAAAAAACCATTATAAGATACAAATGTTTGTATGAGTAGAACAAATGCAAAGATACTATTCGAATTTCACAGAGAGATAAGAAGAAGGAAAAATTAGATTAGCAAAGGAAGGTTTTCAAACCACCTTTCAAAAGGAATAGTCATAAAAGATATTGACAAAATTAACATGCCCAAGATGAAGCCAAAGTGGAACATTCCTTTGAAAAAAGAGAAATACCACCAATCAAATGTTTGGGATGTAAAGGAAATCATGTTTATAAATATTTCCATCACAAATACGAAAAAATGAGGATGTTGTGTAACATTCAAGAGGCTACCATAGTGGAAGACATAGGAAAAAATATTCAAGAATATAAACCCTATACGATCAATGGGAGAGCATCAATCCCACATGATTGAGGTGGAAGGTAAGATTATAAATAAACTTGTTTGTATTTTGATTGATTCAGGAGTAATCATAGTTACATTGATCCTGAATCAGTGAATATATTCCATTTGATAAATGTAAACTTGAAATATCTTGGCTGGTTAGCCACCAGAACTAAGAGAAGGATCAATGAAAGTGTTAATATTTTTCCTATAAATATGAATGGAGTGCACACAATTACATATTTGAATATCATGCCATTGGGATTTTATGATGTGCTAATTGGAATGGATTGATTAGACAAGCATCTTTATATTCTATATAGTCATGACAAGACATTTAATTGTCTTGACGAAGGAGGGAAGTAAAGCCTTGTGCAAGGAATTCCAAGACCTATTTATATAAGAGAGATTCCAGTCTTACTTGAAGAGGTGCTTTAGGATTATTTGCAGTTCATGTAGAGGATCCAAAAAAAACCAAAAAACCAAGATTTGAAGATTATCCATTATTGTAGGAGTTTGAAGATGTATTTGGAGAGATATCAATTTTTCCAACATAAAAATATATGGATTTCTTTATTGATTGGATTTTTGGAACTCTTCAATATCAAATTTCCCATATAGGATGAGTACACCTAAATTAAAAGAGTTAAAAATGTAGCTAGAAGAATTGTTAAAGAAAGGGTACTACACCCAAGTGTTTCATCTTGGGGAGCACTAGTTCTTTTTGTAAAAAAGAAGGATGGAACATTGAGGTTATGTATTGACTTTAGACAATTGAACAAAGCCACATTGAAGAATAAATACCCCCTACTTAGAATTGATGTTTGTTTTTATAATCTAAGAGGAGAAGAATTATTTTACAACATAGAATTAAGATCAGGATATCATCAGGTGAGTATCAGGGAAGAAGAAATAAGTAAGATAAATTTTAGAATGAGGTATGGGTGTTATGAGTTTATGGTGGTCCCTTTTGGACTGACAAACAAACCAATTTGTTTTATATGCTTAATGAAAAGTATATTGAGAAATTATTCAGACATGTTTGTTATTTTCTTCTTGGATGACATGTAAATTTATTCCAAGTCATAGTAAGAGCATGATAATCATTTAAGGTTGGTACTATAAGTTCTAAGGGAGCATCAACTATATGTCAAACTAAGAAAGTGTTATTTTTACCAAAAGAAAATCCATTATTTAGGGCACATAATTTAAAAATAAGGAATAGTAGTGGATCCAGAAAGATTGAAGTTATTAAGGGATGCTCAACACCAAAGAAGTTTCCAAAATTATATCTTTCATGGGATTAGTGGTATACTACAGAAGGTTTATAGCAATATTTTCAAAGAGTGCTCATCCCATTAATTATTATCAAAATAAGGGAATTGATTTTTTATGGACAACAAAATGTGAAGAGAGTTTTAAATATTGAAGGATTTACTTACAAGTGCACCAATCCTAAATATGGTGACCCGAATGAAGATTTTGTGGTATGTATAGATGTGCATGCAAAGAAGAAATTGGAAGAACACTTACTCAAAATGGATATGTTATTATTTATGAGTTCAAAAAATTGAAAGAGAATGAAAGGAATTATGCCACATGATTGGAACTTGCTTCCATGGTACATGAATTGGAGATGTGGAGGCATTATATAATGAGGATAAAAATTTTATTGAGGACAAACCATAGTGATTTGAAATAACTATTTGAGCAACCAATTCTAAATGTTTGACAAACAATCTGGTTGGAAATTTTGAGTGAATATGACTTTGACATCAAACATGTCAAAAGAAAGGAGCACAAAGTTGTTAATGTATTTAGCATAAGAATACATGTTATGCATGTTGAAACCATTAGTATGCATACTTAACCTGTAAAAATCATAATTTTAGAGGCTATTGCTCAGGATCAACATTACCTACAGTTAAAAGAAAATATATAGCAAGAGGAAGTATTGCAAAAATTTAAAGAGTACAATTTATAAGAAGATGACATATTTTAATATAAAAGAAAGGTGTATCTTTTTAATTCTCATGAATTGAGGAATCTGATTATGAAAGAAATGCATAATGTTCCATATGAAGGACACTATGCTTATTAGAAAATTATTTTAGTAATGAGAAGTGAATATTTGTTGCTATTAATGAAGAAGGATGTAGATGATTATATTGTCAAATATGTAGAACATAAAAGAGTGGAAGCTAATCATATACATATAGTTGTTTTGCCACAACCATTACCAATTCCAGAGTTAAAATGGGATATTGTGACTATTGATTTTATAACAAAACTTCCTAAGACAAAAGGAAACATGATTTAATAATGGTGGTAGTGCTTAATTTACAAAAAATGCTCATTTTATTCAAATGAAACTTAGTCATAAGGTAGCTAACATAGTAAAAATCTGCATGAAAGAAATTGTTATATGTTTAGAATCACGATAGTTGTTAGACCAAAACCTGTAGGTATAAGTCAATGATTGATAACTAGAGATAAGTATCCATGAAAGGTGGTTAGTCCATGTCATGAAACACTTGGGGAGAACTAGTTCATTCAATGTCCAACAATATCCCTCCCAACATGTCAGGTTTGTATCAAACTCATGACCTACACTTTCATACCACTTATTGTGAATCATGATTTTCGTTGGACCAAAACCTGCAAGTTCCAGTCAACAATCAGATCGCCAAAGATAAGGATCTATGAGAGGTGGTTAGTCCATATCCCAGAACACTTGGGGAGAGTTGGTTTATTAAATGTCCAACAATAGATTACATAGAGTGCCAAAAACAATTGTTTCGAATAGAGATTAAAAGGTTATGTCAAACTTTTGGAGAGAATTGTTTAAAGGATTTGGTACAAATATGAAACTTTAACACAACATATCATCCAAAATCAATGGAAAAGTAGAAATATTTCATCAAATAATTGAAGACATTTTGAGAATTTATGTGATGGATAAATCATCCAAGTGGGAATATTATTTGCATTTGGTTGAGTTTGCCTATAATAATGGGTATCAAGCTTCATTGAACATGAGTCTATTTGAAGATTTATATGGATGAAAGTGTAATAGTCCAATAATTTGGGACAACCCTACAGACATAGTAGTACTTGGGTTGGAATTGCCTAAGCAGATAGAAGAGAAAATGATTAGAATCAAGCATTTTTTAAAGAAGCCCAAGATAGAAAAAAGAGTTATGTAAATAAGAACAGTTCATATCAAGAGTTCAAAGTAAGAGAGGATGCATTTTTAAAAGTGAAGCCAAAGAAAAGCTCTGGAAAATTGGGAAGTTGTCCTATGTTGGTAGCTAGGATTTGTAGTTCATTTGAGATATTGAACAATATATGACTAGTTACATACATGATTTCATTTCCTACTTTCACAAAAGTGCATAATCTATTTCATGTGTATTTTGTAAAAAAGTATGTACATGATCCTATTCCTCTCATTGATTGGACTTTGATTTTGGTGGATCTAGAAGGATACTTCCAGGTATATCCAATGTGTACATTGGACAAGAAGATCATGGTGCTTCGAGAAAAGTCCATATCATGGGTAAAGATCCAATGGACTAGTTATAACCCTGAAGAAGTGACAAAGGAGCTAGGAGATACTAGGAGGAAGAATACTCGTATTTATTTTGAAATTTTGATATAAATTTGTATATGTGTACACTTGCATGGTATTGAGCATTGAGGATAGTGTTGAAACAAGGAAGAGGGGAATGTAATAACCTAAGTTTTGATTCCTAGGATGATAATGTATTATTGTACATGATAAATGGCCAAACAACATAGATATTTAATGGTTTTGAATATTAATAATAATAATCATCAATGACTGTAGATGGATAAGGACAAAAGTATAGGGGGATATGACCCCAATGTTGGAAATTTAACTAGTTTCGGTCTTCATAATTACTATTCTACTCATTTCAATATGTATCTTATGTAACAAAAAAAAGAAGAAAATGAAAGTTATTATTTTAAAGCATGGGTTTCATGCACTTTATTGATGTTCTTCTAGGTAAAAGCATGTTCTTCATGCTTCTTGGGTTTGTTAGGTCATATAATATATTGTCATGAGTCAAGAGATTCAACATCATGATTATAAGACCCTTCCGGGAAAGATGTACCTTGTAAAAGAATATATTTTGAGTTTAGAAGGTCTTGGAAACCTCCAAAGTATAATTCGACCCAGGCACCTACAATTCGGTCTGAAGGAGGAAATTTGACTCCTTGGAAAGGCTATAAATAGAAGCATATTTGACCTCATTTGGTAGACACTCACTCAAAAGTTCGATCTCTCAAGAATAAGTTTGTTCAGAAGGGTTGGGACAAGTAAGAAAAGAAGAGTGAAAGTCTAGAGGGCAAGGAGAATCCAAGAAGAAGAAGAAAGGTTTGTTTTTTGGTTCTCTCTCAAACATGCAAAAACTAGGGTTTTTGCAACGCCAAGGAAGGTCAGAGATCGAGTTGTAGTATCAAGTTATTGGAAGAGAAAATACTTGTTTTGACCTCGTTGACCTTGGAAGGATCTGTCTTGATAAAAGGATGATCTCTTCAAGAAATTTATTAGGGATTATGTAGCAACTATAGGGCCAAAGTTGTAGGGCCGAAGTTGGGGTTAAGGTCATAATTAGAAGATGGTTGAAGTAAGATTGAGCCTTATTTATCTGATATATCTAGAATGACTTCTTGAAGGATGAATTGGTACTTGGAGGAGGACTTGGTCTATGGTTTGGGTCTTGATTGTCTCAATTGAAGAATATTCTATAAGAAGATAATATAGTTTTGTGGGTTTTCCCCTTGGAGGGGTTTTTCCCTGGCTTGGAGCGTAACTTTTGTTTCCACTATATTTATTGTTTATTTTCTTGATAATTGTTTGATGAAGAACATATAACAAAGAAACATAAGAAGATAAATACAATTCATAATAAATTATTAAGGTTGAGGAAAATGTAAATCAATTGTTGCCACATTGCATTTTCCAACACCCAATAGAAAGGAAACAGGTAGTTAGAGAGGCTAAACCTTTTTGTTTATATTTTAATTAAAATCATTTTGGGAAATAAGGGAAAACATGGTTATGTGAGCCTTTTGGGTGAGGCCATTTGGAAGTTGGAGAGCATGCATATTTGATCCTAAACTTTTGGTTGTTTAGGATTCGTTCATTCATTCTTCACTATCATTATGATGTTCTTACCTTTTGGAGAGAAGAAGAGTTTGAAGGAAAAGAGCCAATGTTTTTTATGTCCATTTATCATGTTATATAAAAATTAATAAGTATGATTGCTTAAACGAATTGGTATTGTTAGTGAACTTGTCCATAGGTTGTGAGTCTCTACAACTTATAACATTTTCATTTATTTAGCAATAGCAAGAGCCCTAGAAGGAAATGGAATAGCTTGAGGGATTGTTTCAAATAAAATGATTCCTTTCCTTGGATTGTGCAAGAATAAAGGGAAAGATAGTTAGAATTTGAGATTACCTTGATATTGGTAGAGTATTGGGAATTTGTGACTATTGTGTAAATTTTTGGAACAAAGAAATATTGAGAACTAATTGTCTATGAGTTATAGAGTTTTCCTTAGCACCTATCCTTTTGGTATCATAACCTCATCTCAAGGATGGATTTTTGTAGAGAATGAATGTGAAACAAACCCTACTATTGGGTGTAACATCCAATGTATATAATCAGTTGGTGAATCTTTCATTAAAAGCTAAATGATTTATATGTTCTTGTGCATTTATATTTACACTACATAAATTAATGGTTATTATTCTTTCAAAGTTGAGTATGCTTATAAGCAATTCCATTGCATATATTTATGCTTATTATCATTTACATGAGTTCTAGTATGGCATGCATGGTTTTTATTTTTTATTTCATAGTAAAGAATCGTATCAGAGTAGAAAATATAGTAATGTGCTTTAGGTGAGTACTTGGAGATATTACAAAGCCTATAGGGGAATCATTAACTTGTTGTTTGGATGTAGCTTATAGTGTAGGTGGAAGAGATGTGTTATATAAGATCTAGTGCGCAACACATAAACTAAAATGGAAAGAAACTTACATATGGAATTTAATGTGTGTGTGATAGATATAGAGTTCACCCACTAATATAAATAAAAAAATAAAGCTACATATATTGATTTTAATCCCTAATCCCTAATGGTTAGCTCAATTGGTTGAAGTACCCAACCAAGTCATATTTCTACTACATAAGTCGTAGTGTCATAGGTTCAAATACAACCAATTTCCTTTATTGAAGAATGTAACTAGTGTCGGTCTTCATAATTGTACTTGAGTCATAATGAAATGTATTTATCAAAAAAAAGAAAAAGAAAATTTATTATTATATAATTTGACTTATTAAAGCATGGGTTTCATGCCTGGGTCAATTGTTTTTAGGTCAAATCCTCCATTGGAGGCTTCTAGGGTTTATGTCAAGTGTCCTTATATATGTCATAATGTAAAGAACCCTTCTTGGGATTTATTTGTCAAAGAAGAAATTTATTTTATTGTAAAATAGGTCAATTAGGCCTCCTCCACCAAGTTGGACTCAAACTGGAAATGTCAGCCTAAAATAGGCATAAGAATCACTATATAAAGGTAGCAAATTGACCTCATCTGTCACTTACTCACAACAAGTTCGATCTACAACTTCGGGGGCAAGAATTAGTACAAATTCCAAGGAATACGAAGAAAAAGAATAGAAAAGGAGAAGGAAGTCTCTCACAAGTATAAGAAGCCGAAATTATATCTCTTTTTTTGACACGTGTGAAGTTGTGAAGCTGCTAGTAGGGCCAAAATTCTGCAGTTACTGGGAAGGACGAAATTTTGAAGATGCTAGTGAAGTTGGGACTGAAATTTCTAGGTTGATATTGGGTTGAATTTGTTGGACAATAAGAGACTATCGAAGTGAGCTAAAACATATTGGAAGGCTGACTTGGTGGATGAGGTAGGTTTATTGGTCTAGGGTCTTGGTTTATCTCATTTGAATTACTGAAGGAAGAGTTCTTTATTGGGTTTTCCCCTATATAGGGGTTTTTCCCTGGCTGAGTGCCTATATCTAGTGTCCTTGATCTTTGTGTTTTGGTTTTGGTAATTAATTGATGAACTAAGACAAAAAGGAACATAAGAAAGATAATAAGAATTCAAAGATATCACAAGTAATTGTCAACTAGAGAAAATCTTTCTGCCTTTTTGATTTTCTAACATGGTACCAGAAAGAAGGAAGAAAAAGGCAGGTTAAATATCTACTGAGGAAAAAGAGATCAAGGAAAGTTCAAGAGGATCATATATAGTGAAAAGTATACTATCTATAGGAACTATGTCAAACTCAATGAAGGGAGAAAAAAAATTAGAATGTGCCTCACACAACAGGGCCTAGAAAAATAGAATAGATCTCATTCTCGAAAAGAACAAAATTTTGGATTTCGTTTAAGGAAAAATCAAGAATCCTATAGATGAATCAAGTGAAGTAGAAAAAGAAAAGTTTAGAGAAATCGAAATCTTGGCTATGAACCTTATAGTGGATGGAGTTAAGGATAACCTAATTCCATACACATCCAACATAAGTTCTACTCAAGAAATGTATGAGGCTCTCTCCAAGTTATTCACAATCAAGAACATTGGTCAAATAGTAAGCCTCAAGAATGAACTAAGAATTGTTAAGATGACAAATTATTATATTGTTTCATAATATTTTATAAGGATATATAGAATTAGAGATGAACTCCAAGCAATGGATGAGGTTTTCCCAGAAAAGGATCTCGTAATTACTCCCTTCTAGGGCTACCAAAATCTTGGAGTGCCTTTGCATTAGGACTTAACAATTGGAAGGATACTCTATCATTTGAACAAATGTGGAATGCATATAGTCAAGAAGAAGCCAAAATATCGGTAGTGAGAAAGAAGAAGGAGGAAGAATAAAACACCTCAAATTCCTATTCTGCTCACCACAAGAAGAAGGGAAACTTCAAGAAGTTAAAAGGACCAGAGAAGAAAGTGAACCTATCCAAGATTGAATATTACAACTGTCACAAAATGGGTCACTACAAAATCCATTGTCTAGAGAATCCAATAAATAAGAAGGGAAAGAGGGAACATGTGGATGTTGTTGATGAAGTACCACCTAATAAGAACAAGACCAAAGAATCAAAAGTCAAGGACTTATACTACTAAGTACTTTCTCTCTCACATAGCCCTCTTAGTATTTTATTTTTATTTAGAATTTTTTTCCTTTATGTGTTGATTTCTAGAGTTTAGAGGTCTAACATGTCTTGTTAGAAGATTTTTCATTTTGATAAGGTTGTAGGTATCCTTGAAAAGGATTAGGTTAAGAAGTAGCCTCCACCATTTTACCAAAAGGCTTGCTGATTGTGATGAGCCTTAGTATTGCAACAAGAATGTTGCAACTCCCAAGGCTACCAACTTTAATTATCGACCCGGGATTTGTACAAAATTAAGAGGTATCGACACTATATGTGCAACATACAATGTATCCTTCCTTTGCTGTCATGAGAGAAAAGAAATGCTGCCTATTTGCAGGAATAAAAGACTGAATTTAGAAATGCTTTTAAAGTAACATGAAATCCTCTATCTACTTACTAACACACTTTGCTTGCAAAAGAACCCTATTTTAACCCTATTTGTCACATGTTATGTTTCAACTAATCTAAGCATGAAATATGATCTATAGATTACTAACTACTGTGTGCATGTGTAAATATAAAAGAACTCATTTTTTCTTTTTGCTTTATAAATGCAAATTCTAATCTTTACTTCATCTTTGGCAAGGAAGACAGGTGTGGAGCAAGAGGGGTACAATGACTCTGATGGCTTGGAGGTCAAGTAGGGGCCTCATCTCAGCTTCAATGATGATTTTTCTCAATTTGGACTCAAAACAGGCCACTACAGGATTTCCTACAGGATCTCCTAGTTCTCCTATAGGATCCCTTGATTTACTATAGGATATTACATATTTTACTATATGAAATTATAATTCATTGAATGACCAAGAAAATCAAATTCAAATTGGATGGGATGAATTTTGTTATTGACTAGGATGTCTTAGGTCCCAATTCCAAGTGGAATCACTCAAAAATACCTATGTTAACCCATGCTAAAAAATAGCACATAACTACTAGTCGAAAATCTAGAAATTCAAGAACTAGTGAGCTACTAAATCTATAAAATGCCTAACCTAATCAAGTGCAAATGCAGTGGGGTAATTGTTTTTATGAACTATAATATTTTTGGGATATAATGCAAGTGTAACTAACTCGATTGAAGCTTGTTAGCATGCTCTAAAAAATAGCATAAATTTACTGTTCTTTGCCAAAAAGGAGTTCCAAAAATCTAGATTTGGGAATAAGAAAGCTAATCCAAGTAGCTCAATGAATACTATGACCTTCCAAAGTTTTTTCAAGGATGAAATGATGCTTGTGATCCTGAAAAAAGAACTTACATAAACTATTTAACTCAATCCTACAACAAAAAATCATTAATACTAAATGCAGAAGTAGAAAGAAATAAAAACAAGATATGCATGTGAATAAGAAGTGAAAACAAGGAGAGAAAATGATACAAAAGGGCTTTGAGGCTCCTGGGATGGCCAAGCCCAATGAAAATCAAAGACCTATGGAGGAGAACAAGATTTAGAAGCTGAACATAACACCAATATTCATTATTTTGATCAATACAATTACATCCCTGTAAGAAAATACAATGGAGCTGCAAAAATACAAGTTCTCTCCACAATAACACTAATGAAAATCTCTCCCTAGAGACAAATTCAACTTGATACTTATACAAAATGATTAGGAATCATTCCCCATGAATATAGGATGCTTTCCCCACCAAAAGCCCTTGATTAATGGATCTGGTTCCCAATGCTAGGAATTTGCATTAAATGACAACATTTCTAGATTTTCTCAATCATTGGAGTTCCACAATCTGTGCCATAATTCCATAATATATTGTTGATTTATTATTTAATATTGATCCTCCTGTAGTAGGGAGAAATTTCCTAAATTATCTCCTCCTCCAAATCTTCAAAACCTAGCTAATATTCTCATAATATTCCACAAAAATAAATAATATTAAGCACAAATATGCAATTATTCATAAACCTTCCTAATGAATATATTAAAGTTAAAAATACATTATGTAATGCAAAAAGAGAGGTTTAATGTCCTGAAGGATGGTCATAGACCGTATGTTGGGTCCCTATAATACTAGTGATTACCCCATTACTATTGTAGTTGTACTCCTTATTAATATTGTTGTGCCCCTATTGTCCCCATATTGTTATTACTATGCCCCATAGAATCCCTCTATTGTTATTTTTCTGCCTTTATATTATTATTGTTAGGTCAGCTGGGTTATATTGTGACTCCTTGGACTCCTATATATAGAAAGGAGGTTTTATCATTTGAATCATCCAAGAATTTTTTATTTATGTAATGTAAAGGAGGTTGCCCTCTCGAAGAGGCTGAATTCTAAGTCGTTGATCTATCTCTTCTATCTTTTCTTGAGCTGGTTTCATAACATTTGGTATCAGAGCTTTGGATTTTAGGGTTTCGCTGCTCCAAACAGGTCATCGTGGAA
>APFE030828045.1:0-68928 GCA_000404065.3 Pinus taeda
CCTTTCAATGTTACAATACATATTTATACATGCCGAAGCATCCAATACCATGGACCGAAAAACCATCACGTCCAATACCATGGACCAAAAAAGCATCGATCCAATACCATGGACCGAAAACCATCGCGTCCAAAAAACATGTGCGAAAAACCATAGGTGGGTCCGCCCAACCTAACATAGGATCCAAAACCAAAATTTTCCGGGGCGCTGCCCTGGACCCCATAAAGTGGGGTTACGGGTACCCCTCAAACCCTCTGTTAACTATGTGGAAAGAATATAACACAACCCAACAACTAGTTTGTATTGTAGGTGGAACCAAATGGAGAATTCTAGTTGGAGTCTCAATGTATATTGCAGAAAAAGGTGCTCATGCTCCAAAACCGAGAAATCAAGAAAGTTAAAGTGTAGTGGAAGCACTTTGGGCTGGATGAAGCTACATGGGAGGTGGCGTATCATATGCGGAATATGTATCCTTCTTTCTTTTTCCGTTGAGGAAAAACAGTTTTGGTATGGTGTTTTAGTATATGTTTTAGTACATGTTTTAATGATGTTTTGGTATATGTACATATGTATATTGATGTAGATACCACCATGAGCCAAGTTATAAAGCTCCAATAAGTGGTTTGAGTGTCATGTCATTATGTGGTTATGTTTTTATGTTGTCATGTTGGTTTTCTTTTTAGCAAGGTGATCATTGTAAATATTGCATCAAGCTATGCTATAAAGCTCCATGGGAAGCATGTTTGCTTTTCAATAGTTTTGTTGAGGTATAGGTGTGGTTGAACACCAAGGATGGTTTCCCCCAAGGGGGAGGGTTCCGTAACATCCCTAGTGAAAATTTCATGTAATAAAAGTTAATAAAGGAAAAAATAATAACCACGGTTAATGGGACGATTATTCCAAGATGAATGTTGGGCAAGACATCCTATGGGGTGTTCATTTAGTTGTTTATGGCTAAGGAAATTGGAAAAGGAAATGGATAAGACTTTGGAAAGGAAAAATGGCATTTTGGGCACATATATTTATGAAAATAATGGAAATTAGGAAAAAAGGGAGGTGAAAGGTCATAGGTTGCATGTGAGGAGGAAAATGAAGGGAAATAATGAAAAACGAAGAAATAGAGGCCTCATTAATAAAAACGCTTCTGAGGATCAGTTGGTAACATTTTTGTCAGTTTAGTTTTGGAGCTCTCTCATTATTCTCTCTCTCTCTCTCACACTCTTTTACACAAACTTTTCTTGGAGCATAGTGGCATTAGATCAAGAGAGGTAAAGAAGCCAAAAGGAATCAAAAATCAAGGAGGGAAAAGTAGGATTAAGCAGCTACAACAAGATTCTTTGCAGGTATCGATTTGCATGTGTATTTTCCTTGCTATATTTAGCATGAATGGTATTGCATGTGGTCTTTTTACTGGTATGGCATGGGTGTTTCCAAGTGTAACATTGTTTTTAGCCTAGCCTTTCCATTTCTGGATAGCCATGGTGTGATGGGGTTCTCATGTTTTGGTTGAGATGGATTCAAAGATGAGTGAGGTGGATCTTTGAATGATAGAGCACATGGCCTAGTGGTCCTTGAACCAAGCTATGGATCATGGTAAAGCCACTGGCCTAGTGACCCCTGAGCCAACCTGTGGGTTGCTCTAAACCTAGGATTGTGTTGCCTTAGTGGACCTAGGAATCCTTACCAGTGAATGGAAGGATATACAGTAAACCCAAGAGGTGGTTTTCTCTCCATTGGGCCTAGTGTTGGGCCATTAATATGTCATTATTATTATCACTTTTGAACGCTTGTTCCACCCATTTCTACCATTATTTATCACG
Source organism: Pinus taeda (assembly GCA_000404065.3). NCBI lineage: Eukaryota > Viridiplantae > Streptophyta > Pinopsida > Pinales > Pinaceae > Pinus > Pinus taeda. The sequence continues at coordinate 1,821 of APFE030828045.1, forward strand.
TCATTTATCATAATTTATCATATAGTTCTATTTTATAATTATTTATGCTCTTATGGATAAATATTATTTCTTCTCCTTTATTTTTAATAAATTGATTATTATGCATTTTTTTACCAATGATGATTTATTAATAAATTTGTTCACCATTTTAGCCTCCAAGATATTTTCCAGATTGAAGATTTGATCTCCAGCTCATCATTAAATGTGCCAACTCATAAATTCGTTGGAATAAGAAGTGACAGTTTTGTATTGCATGGTTTGGGCAAATAGAGAAGAATATGGAAAATCCAAAACATGGGTTTTGTTCAGAACGGACCAAATTAGTTTGGAATGAGCCGTTTTCCCAATTTCGATTCTTACTAAGAGAAACATAAGGTTCTCTGAATACGTATTTCTCAAATTCGTTGTTGTGGCCATTTTCCAAATTATCTCAGCTGTAATACCAAATTTGACCTATTCCTGTTGAATGTTGATGGAAAGATATCTTAGATATGATCTTGCTAATCAATTTGTTGTGAAAAATCTAATTTTGTAATAGAAATCATATTGTAATCATATATGTTGTAACTTCTCTCTGCTCTCTGTGTATTTAAATGAGAACAAAGATCAGAGAAGGGATGAAGAGGATTCATGATGGATCCACTTGCTTCTTGTATCATTATTTTGTAGTTCTGTGTGATGGTTTGATTTCCTTTTCATTTCTTTAATTTTTTTTATTCAGTAATCTTCTTTTTATAAACATTTCGTTGAATCGCCCTGTTATATCAAAATCGTGATTGGATTGCGTTGATAGCAAGATTATTATTTATAACTTAAAATGTCATGCTATTAATTCTGATATAATACTTCACTGTCCATTTCAGATTCTTTTGTTCATTTATAACTACGATTGTTGTTCATTTATAACTACGATCGTTGTTCATTATAACTGTGATTGTTGTTCATTCTGTTAGATTAAGACTACTGATTCAGTTACATTTGCAGTTACTGTGTATTTCTATTTAATTAGCCTTGTTGTTCAGTTATATTTAAGATTACTGTTCAATTCTAATAATTTAGCATTACTATTCCTTTCCATTAATATTTCATTTCTGTAAGATGAGCTTTTCTATTCAATTCACTTATGTTAAATGATACTTTGTTGTTTAGTTTTTGGATAGACTTAGTTGTTGTTCCTTTTCTGCAAGGATTTGATTTCACCTTTTAACTGATGTTACAACAAGTGTGTTTTAGTGAGCATTTCCAATTGAATTTCCATTTTCAGTTTTTTTCTTTAGTGTGGATTGAAAGATCAACAACTATAAATAACATTGACTATAGTTATCTAAGTTCTCAGATTGGAGATCTTGTTTATGATTGATTTCATTGGCATCAGTTGACAGGGGAAAGAGATATCACTACTATATCCTCGACTGATGATTGTTGTAGTTCCTTGAGTAAATGATTTAGTTGCAGAGAATTTGAGTTTCTTGCCATTCCAATTAGGTTTTGTTTCCAACATCCATTTACTTTTGCATTTTAAGCACTATACTGCAAAGCATTACTCTTTAATCAAGTGACCACCTCAAGCTGAGTACACTCTTGAAATAAAAAATTCGTACTGGGATTGATAATTAATGTGAAAATAATTAGGAGTTAAAAAGACACCTTTTTATCACTCAACGTTTTGGCGCCATTTCCGGGGAGAGTGTATCCATTTCTAAGGAGTAGTGTGCATTTGATGAGTGCCTGTTAGGAGAGAATTGGAAGGTAAAAACCTACGTACGGAGCATATAAAAGCCCTGCTCCCCCACCCTCTTTCCAGCAGAATTGTTAAAGAACTTAGGGTAGAAATAAATGTTTGAATTTCTGTGTGAATGACTAAGAAAAAATTAGAAATTTTGAAAAACAAATCTCATGATTTCACTCAAGTGGTGATGTAAGCACCACCCATTTAACTAACTGATTGACAAGAACATTTGAATATCACCCTCTTTCCAATAGAATTGTTAAAGAACTTAAGGTAGAAATAAATGTTTGAATTTCTATGTGAATGACTAAGAAAAAAATTAGAAATTTTGAAAAACAAATCTCATGATTTCACTCAAGTGGTGATGTAAGCACCACCCATTTCACTAACTGATTGAAAAGAACATTTGAAGAAGGAGCCTCGAAGAAACACATGAAGAACATCTTCGATTATGGTAAGAAATGGCTCACATTTCTACTTTTGAATTCCCTATCAAAGATCTAGGAGGAGTGACACAAATGCACATAATTCCCCCATATTCTCTACTAAATTTTCATGGTTTGACAAATAAGGACTCAAATACATTTTTATTTGAGTTTGAAATACTTTGTAGAGGATATGATTATTGTACTAATGATCAAAGGTTGAAAGTGTTTCCTCTTACTCTAAAAGGAGCAGCTCTCTGATGGTTCATGAGCCTAGGTGGGAACTCCATCCAAACATGGGAGGACATGAAGAACATATTCTTGAAGAAGTACCAAGACTACTGCAAATCCAATGAAGATATTTTCTGTATGATACAAGGGGAAGATGAAAGCTTGGAGGACTATGTCGAGCGATTTCAATATACCTTCAAAAATCAAAACATAAGCATTTGGAAAAAGAGATCTTAAAAACACTCCTTAAAGGAGCCAAAGATGAATTTTTAGAACTCTTAAATCTGATAGGAAAAGGTGATGTTTTTCAGTTGTCATATGATGATGTTTGTGAATTGTGCATAAGGTATTCAAGAGGAATCTCCAAGGCTGGTAAGAATTCCATAGATGTTTGTTCTTTCTTTTCCAAATCTGCTACAAGAACAGGAGACATAAGAGTTGAAATCAATGTTTTATTTGAAAATTTTAAAGTTGATTTTATTAGCTCTCTAAAATCAAAATTGGATGTTTTGCAGGTTCAGAAAAGTCAAGAAATTGAAGAAGTGTTTTTCCTTCATTACCAAAAGGAGCATTCCATAGATATTTTTTATTCCTTATCTAGGATGGAAGTATCATTTCAAAGAGATGAGGAATCTGCAACAAGGTCAAAACCATGGAAATCATGGCCTATAGGTATGGTTCAAAACACTTCTTCTCCATTCTCTTACTTACATAATCCATTATGGAATACTAATGTGTTAGGGTAGCCATGTCAATCTCAATATAACCACCACCAATCTTGTCTACAAGTTTGGCATGGTTCACCTTATGATTGCATGACTACTCTCCCTCATCTTGTAGCACAAACACATCATCCATATTCTTCACTAGCTCTTCCACAACATCCTGCTTGCATATCAAAATCATCCACTCAACCTAATCATCTACATCGTCAAAATGCTCCATTCTGTACACAATTTCCTGCTCAACTCATTCCACACCCTCACCATAATAAACCAGTACAACATGATTACAGTGTTGAACTGCAAAATTTATGCACCCTTCCCACCCATTCTATCTCACATGCGCCATTAGAGAAAACTTATAATGAGATTCAGAATGTTTCAAATTCAAAAATTGTAGAAGTTATGGAAAAAAATGAGGTTTCTTTTAGTTTGCATCAACAAGCCATTTTAAAAGTTCAAGAACTTCATGGTATGATGGCTATGGGAAATCAAGAAAGTAAATGACATATTGAAGGTTGGTTTCACTCCATCACTTGTTTGCAGCATCACTCCATACTTTAAAAATTTTTGACACATTTTCAAGGGAAGTTGGTTTCTCATACCCTAATATTCATTAATATGCATTTTTCAAATTTGGGTATGTGCATACATGAAGCCCTATTTTGAAAATGGTTACATTAGAAGTACTCCTATACATAATCATATTCATTTTTCAAATCAGAATAGGTTAGTGTAGAAAATAAAATAAATAAGGGAATAAATAAATACATTTTGTTTTAATGTAAAAATAATTGTTTTTGTTGCAACACACTGTGGAAATCAACATCGGTGATAAATGTTTTAATTCATTTGTGTATGTAGATGATTTATAATGGAAATAATAGTTTTACAAATACGCATATTCATTTTTATCACCAATTTGGAAAAAATGCTTGAATATCATATTTTTTGGCTTGTGAGCTTGATGAAATTTCTGAAAACACAGTCGGGATAGTCATGTTTTGAGGGGCCAAAAGGGAATATATTTAAAACCCATTTTTATCCTAAGTAGCCCTTGATTCCTAATTTCCAACCCAATTTGAATCACTCAATTTGGATTTGAAACGAAAAAGTTAGAACCAAAACATTGACAAGGTGTCTAGTAAGCAGCTTAGGAACAGAGTTGGGACAGTCAATTTTTGGAGGCCTACATGACAATATTTTAAAAAAATGTTTCTATAATAAGTATCCATTGATGTCTACTTTCCAACCCAATTTGAATCACTCAATTTGGACTTGAAATGAAAAATTTAGAACTAAAACATTGACAAGGTGTCTAGCAGGTAGCTCAAGAACAGAGTTGGGACAGTCCGTTTTTTAAGGATTAAATGACTGAATTTTTAAAACATGTTTCTATGGTATATTTCCCTACGAATCTAGTTTACAAGGCAATTGGAATCACTCATTTTTTATATCATATGAGGAAGTTATAATCAAAATACTAACTATCTATCATAAATCAGCACTCTTAAAACTTTGTCTTTCTGGTTGTTCCTTAGAGTATTTGACCTATCAATTCTTCTTATATTTAAAAAATGTTTCTATTGGAGATAAATAAATAAATCTACTTTCATTTCCAATTTTAATCATTTGAATCTGACATCAAACGAAGAATCTATGCTTAAAATATCCATTGTTGTTCTAAGTGGGGTAATCGAAAATGACTGTTATGCAGGTTTTTCTAAGTAAAATTGACATATCATATCATTGGATTTTTAAAACATGTTTCTATTGGAGATATTCCTTTGAATTAACTCTCATCTGGCTTTGGAATCACTCAATTTGGACAAAAAACAAAGAAGCTGTGATTAAAACACTGCAGGTTAGCATGATTGGCCACTGCTCTCCCACAAGTGACAAATAAATTCTACTTTGTTATTTTCTCCATGGATTTGTTATACAAAGTAACTACTTGTTGTTTTTTTGCATAATTCTTAGATTAGGGTAGCTCGATAACCTCTCTTTCGCCATGATTTAATGTTTTATTGCAGGTAGACACTTGTTTTTTTGCAGGTCTTAGGAGAATAAAGAAGGTCAATTTATGGACGAGCGATTCTTGAAAGAAATGTTAATGAAACAAGGGAATTTCATCCAACTCATTACCCAACAGATTCATAACAAAAGAAATGAAGAATTTATTTCCATTTGAAGATTCATGTCATGTCACTGCTACCAAAACATTTTTCAAAGGGATCGTTTTTTCCCTTGCCCTAAGAAATAACATCGTAGCTGTTGTAACTTAATTTATTTATTTACATATTGTTTTTAAATAAAATGTTGTTTCTTTTCTGATTTCTCTTATATTTTTGCGTTTCAGGTGTTGCTTCCTTCAAATTGTAACCCATCCTTAGCATTAATGCATTGAACAACTAATTCATTTTGTGTGCCTGCATTTGTTGTGTTGTTCCTCTTAAGGAACAGTTGTTGTTCCTCTTAAGGAACAGCAACAGTTCCTCTTAAGGAACAAAAATCTTGATTACTCATATTCTTTTGTTATTCCTTTTAAAGGAATAGTTGTTGTTCCTCTAAAGGAATATCTTCTGTTCCTCTAAAGGAACAGCAACCGTCCCTCTTTAGGAACAACAGTTCTGCGCACTTTATATTTTTGTTGTTCCTTTCAAAGGAATAGCACTTTCATATGATTGTGCATTTTTGTTGTTCCTTTCAATGGAACAACACTTTCAAGTTTCTGTTGTTCCTTTCAGAGGAACATCATTTTCGCATTTTTGCTATTCATTTTCAAAGGAATAGCACTTTCGCACTTTTGTTGTTTCTTTCAAAGGAATAACACTTTCGCACTTTTGTTATTCCTTTCAAAGGAACAGCACTTCCACATTTTTTCGTTCCTTTCAAAGAAACAACACTTTCGCATTTCTATTGTTCTTTTCAAAGGAACAACACTTCTACATTTCTTCTATTCCTTTCAAAGGAAAAGCACTTTCGCATTTTTGTTATTCCTTTCAAAGGAAAAACACTTTTTGGGCAAACTAGTCAAAAATGCAGTGTCAATTTCCACCTACTTTTGGAGGCCTTCCCCTTAGACAAATTAAGTGCACAATAACTTGTTGGAAAGCTTGTTAAGTCTACTTTACAAAACATCTTGAATTTTGCAATTTGGAGTTTATTTGCTCTATCAAAAGTCCAATCTCCCAAGACTGATCAAAATGAGTAGAATGAGGCTGCCGAAATGCATAGTGATGTTGCAGTCAACTTTTTAAAGCGTTCCTCAACTCCAAATTGAGATCATGATAGCTCATTGGAAAACTATTGGTGTCTACTTATCAGTTGACTCATCAAACAAGTCATTTGGGTATCTCATATAGGAGAAAATTTGATTTTACCAAGGTCACTCCAAAGGTGCACTAACCATCCTGAGGCCAATGATGTTTCGAAATTTCTCCCAAACCATGAAATCTGTGTAAAAAAAAATGTTTTTTTCTTCGTAAGTCAATTATGGACAAAAACCTCTCTCATGTTTCTAAAATTCATATTTTCTTTCCCAAAAACACAGTTTGAAGAAATTTTCCCTTATGTGTAGTGAATGGCTTGTTCCTTGGAATGACTTCTCGACAAATGATGGAGACCTGATGTTTTATGATATGAAATGGCCTCATAACTTATGATATCCATCATACCTCCTCTACTCAGATATATCTGAAAAATACTTTCACGTGTATTTTCTTTTGTTGTTCCCTACAAGGAACAACACTTTTTTGAGTGTTTTTGTTGTTCCTTCAAAGGAACAACACTTTTGGAGTATTTTCAAGAACAACCCTTCCTTCCTCTTGTGGGATTATTCCTATTTCATCTCAACCACATTTTATTGATTGCCCATCATGGCATGAAGTACACTACTTTTATGAGGACAAGAATTATGGATTCTATTGAAGCGAGTTAATATCATTCACGTTATGATCTTTAAATAACAAGACAACTCCTTGATGATAGATTCTTTTCAAAAGGGACACAATTATTTATATACTACTTTACTGCATTGTTTTCTGTTGAACATGATACTAATTGATCATCTTAATACCATGCTGGTTCCACCCTTCTTTGTTATAATCTTTTCTGTTTGTAACAAATGAGATTATGGGTATATTTTTTCTATTGACATGTTCAACTTCTTCCACCACCCCTACTCTTAACAAGTACTGATCCTCCCTCTTTTTATCATAAAAATGTGTAATAACAACAAAAAAAAATTTACGGATGGAAAATAGAGTGTCTCATTACGATCAGCCTACCATGTTCATAAGGTTGTAATAAAGTGACATTCCCATTATGGCCACCACACCAGGGTTATGATCCACTGGACAACTAAATTATCCTTGGAACAGAAGGTCTCATCACGAGGCAGCCTGATCACTTTTGCTACATCCTAGTGAATGGCAGTGTGGTTATCTAGCTACCATGCCAGCACACTAATCTCTTATGTAAAACAACACTGTAACTCTCCATTTCTAAATTAAGGATCCTGGCTCGTATGGGTTAAAAAGAAACCCTACCGAGGCTATGGACACCTGCTAGCAGCAGAGGCTCTGCTTATGGTATTGAAGTTATATCTTATAGTCAATTATTACTATAGTACCCTTTTCTTATTCTCTCTTTTTATCGAAGAAGTTATTTCCTTAATTTTTCCCTGTTTTGAACCTTTACGCATGAGAAATTGTTTTCCAATCAATCGCATCATTTTCAGCTAGAATACCATCAGTAAAGCATCTTTTTGGCATATTGTTGTCCTTTTTCTTTTTCGCATAACTTATCATCAAACCAAACCATCCTATCTCTTATTCATAACTATCTTTACACACTGCTCTCATTATAACCATAACTCTCGACATCCTATCATTGATATGTGTACTATGCTTCATTTACTGTCGTATTTTTCATTCCCTTGCCTTGTTGTCAGCATAACACCTTTCATATGCTTTATGATCATGGAATCCCTTTTCCAATTGGAGGGGGGAATGTATGCATTATGGGATAGCATGCGATATGATTATTGCACTCTGTCATAACTTGTTGATCTGACAAAATATTAGTATTATACAAAAGTTTTTCTGATTGAAATTTTTGCATGCATCTTATCTATTGCTATTCAAAACTAACACTGTGGATTCAAAAACATTGTATGCAAAATAGTGATTTGTTTACATGAGAAAAACAAGTATGGGGGGAAAACTCTATTTGCAGCATGACCAAACTATTGCAACTAACAGAAGAGGTTTGAGCAACTCGCGAATGCGCATAATTATTCAGACATGATGTGTTTGCATGGCTTCCACCTTTTGCATCACTTTCAGTATCCACTCAACCTACATCCGCTTCAACAAATGCCAATCCATATATGTCATTCCACATTTTTCGTTTTGGAGGTAAAACTTGAGGTAAAATAGCATAATTTTCTGATTTATTATGAATTTAGGAGAATTTCATGAAAATCCATTTTGAGCATTATTTATCATCATTCATTCCACATCTTTACCACTTCCCATTTTTCAGAGACATCTTCTTTCAGTTTGGAGGAGTGTTGCTTTCATCCATTTCTTTCTTATGACCATGGCATTAATATTCTTTATCATCCATTGATTTTCTTATTCATTCTCGACATCCCCTTATTCCATGTTGTTTTACACCAAGCATAGATTTCAACAGATTATGGCAATCGCCTCTATTTATTTTCTAGCATTGCATGAGGGCATGCTAATTCTTCAGTTTGGGGGAGGACTTGCTACACATGATGGATGTTTTCTACTTTCTTTCTCATTTAAGGCATACAATTTCATTTTTATACAGTGCAGAAATTGATTTTCATATATTTTTAAAACTATGAACTCAATTCTTGTGATTTCTGAAAAACACAAAAGTATCATTAAAATAGACAAACCCAAATAATTTCAAGTTAAATTAGTTCATAAAGTTTTGGAAATCATGCACTATCACCTACAGCCATTTTGTTTATATCTCACGATCTGTGCATCTCAACGATCTGATTTTTGGATCATAGAAGCATTAATATAGTAAAAATCTACTTGCAAAATTTCAACAAAATCCGGATTGTAGTTTTTGAGGAAATGGTTAATGGAGTTTGTTGTTACCTATATCATATTTTGTTGCAACTTCATATACATATAGTTGAACGTCAATGTAAAAATTGTTACGCCTTCATCAACATTTTTAAAATTGAATATTCATTATTTGAGGAAGAATTCATTTGTTCCATCCATTTCATGAGTTGGGATGAACAAATTTTTTATTGCTCGATTAACACATAGGTTTTGTCTTTGGGTTGCATGAGGACATGCAATATATTCAGTTTGTGGGTATGGCGGTAGGACATGCAAAATATGAGTGAGGTGGATCTCTAAATGATAAAGCACATGGCCTAGTGGTCATTGAACCGGGCTATGGATCACAGTAAAGCGACTGGCCTAGTGACCCCTGAGCCAGCCTTTGGGTTGCTCTAAACCTAGGATTGTGTTGCCTCGATGGACCTAGGAATCCTTACCGGTGAATGGAAGGATATACAGTAAACCCAAGAGGTGGTTTTCTCTCCGTTGGGCCTAGTAATCCCATGTTTGGGGTATGAGGTAAAGCTTGGAGAGTGAGTCTCGATTTAGGGCCTAGTGATCTAGGTTTGGATTACGGTTGATCCGAATTTAAATAGGAACAAAACAAATTATAGATATAACCATAAATACAAATATGCAGTAGAAATAACACTTCATTTCATTAATATCAATTATCGAAATATGCTTACAAACAAACTGAAAATAAGACTAGCTCAAGTGATGGTCGCGTATCTCTGAGAAGAGATGTGGTAGCTACATGCCTCTAAACTATGTTACAATGAGGATCCAAGGCCTATTTATTATTGATAAATAATGGAAAATCGTAAACATCCAGAAAACTAACCCTGGGAGATGAAACACCAAAACTTTGGTCCCCGTTTGGGTACATCAATTTCCCGGGTCGTAACTTTGGTATACGATCTCTGTTTGGCTATCATAATACATCTTTTCAAAGATCTCAAATAGTAGGTTTTTAAAAAAAATATGGTTCTTATATTGGGACTTTTCTGGTCTCTCTATTTTCCCTAAAAACGACGTTTAGGGCCTCAAAGTAACTCCAGAAATTCAGGACTCGAAAAACTGCCAAAAATAGTAAATTGTGCTACAATTAAGGAAACTAAAAAATTGAAAGAGACAGTGTTGGGGGTCCAAGTGGAATAGGAGGGTGGCCACCAATATCCACCTAGATCAGTCCTCCCCCCTTAGGAAGCAATGGTCCCCATTGCATTGAGTGCCTCCATGGGATGGGGAAACTTTTGCTGAACTTGGTCCCTAGTGAGCCATTTTGCTTGGTGCAAGACTTGGCCAGCTTTGATAACCCCATATAGTTGGATCTTTTATTGGTGAGTATTTTTGACCTATGTGTCCATAATCCGATCATTTTGGCTTGTTCCATGCAATATAGGTTTAATTTTATTGGCGTCAGTTGTTCTACAATGTCTGGTGTGTCCAGCAATGGTAGGAAGTATGGTCGAAGGCGGTCCACATTGAGCACTAGGTGTAGGCCAAGGAATGGAGAAATGTTGAGTTCAAAAGCATTATCTCCCATAGCCTTAGTAATGGTGTAAGGACCATATCAGAGTGGTCTAAGCTTCTGATGGGCTCCGATAAGGCATTCTTTCTGCAAAAGAAACCATACTTTGTCGCCCGCCTAAAACTTGTGTGGCACCCAATGTTGATCATGTCATTACTTGTACTGATATTTGACTTCTCCAATATGTCATGAACCTGCTGACAGATGTGTTGGATGCGTTCAATAAATTTGGTCGCTTTATCAACCTTGGACAATACATGTGTGGATTCTATCTGCGTAGTCACATGAGGTTGGAAACATCAATCAGACACAATGATTGAAATCCTAGATGCACTTGAAAGGGACTGTGACTAGTTGAGCTATGGAGAGCTCTGTTATAATTGTGTTGCACATATGGAAGACTCTCATCCCAGGTTTGAGGATGCTTGGATTTTTACATTTAGAGTATGTGCACTATCATCCTATTGACGACCTCCATTTGGCCATCACTCTGTGGATGGAAGGCAGTCGATTTGGTGATCTTGGTGTCCAATAGTGTCCAAAGGCTTGACCAAAATGTGATCAGGAACCTGCTATCCTGATTTGATATAAGGGTCTGCGGGATTCCAAAATGTACCCATACTCGTTCAAAGAAGAGTTTTTTTGGGTTCTTGGCTATGATACTCTTCTTGCAGGCTTCCAATATAGTCATCTTAGAAAATATGTCCACAACCACAAATACATAGTCATTACCATGCTTGGTAGAAGGGAGGCCAGACATATAGTCCATGGAGATGGATTCCCACGACTGGCTGGGAGTAGGCAGAGGAGAGTACAGGCCTTGCTTCTTGATGGTTGGCTTGGCAATGGCAAAGGCAGTGCATGATCTGATATATTTCCCAACATCCAGTCGGATTTTTGGCCAATAAAATTACTTTTATAGTACAGCCACAGTTTTCTCCAAACCAAAGTGTCTTGCAATCCGACTGTAGTGTGCCCCCCAAATCATCTTGGCAATCTCACTTGAAGGAACACAAAGGTGGCCTAGGTAGCATAATAATGTATCTTGGGGGTGGAAATCAGGAACTTTCTTGCCGGCTACTAGCATCTTGTATGTCGAGGTGAACTCTAGATCATTTTTGTATAGTTTCTTCCATCCAGAGATCTCGTGACCATAAGAGTTGAGAATAGTAGTCTATGTCGCAACTAGGGGTCGGCTGAGACAGTCTACAACATGATTGGTGCTACCCTTTTTGTATTTAATGTTCAAGTGGAATTGTTGCAGATATGTAGACCACTTTTGATGGCAATGATTTTGCAACTTCCCTTGTGTCTGTATAAACTGAAAAGGTCAGTGATAAATGTAAATGACCGTCTCCTTCCCCATAATGTAGTGCTTCCATTGTCGGCAAGCATGCACAATGGAGTACATCTCTTTATCATAGGTGGGGTACTTTTGAATTGTATCGGAAAGTGTCTCATTATGATATGCCACTGGATGCATGTGCTGGGTGAGGACTGCACCAATGGCATAGTCTAAGGCGCCTGTCTTGATTTCAAATAGTTACTACAGGTCTAGCAGTGTGAGTAGCGGTGTAGAGCAGAGGCAATGCTTCAACTCAATGAGCGCCTTCTGTTGAGTCTCAGACCAGGTAAAAAATTCTTTCGACCCTCCCTTAATAATCTAAATCAAAGGCCAAGTGATATGGGAGAATCCTAGCACGAACCTCCAATAGAAATTTGCAAGGCCAAAAAAGCTACGAATCTTCATTAGAGTGATCGAGTCCACATGCATACTGGTACACTCATCTATGATGTAACACAAGTATTGGACCTGGCTCATGCCAAAGGTGCATTTCTCCAAGTTGACACACAGTTTGTGCTGTCGAAGGGCTTGAAGGACATGTCAAATGTGTTGCAAATGTTCTTCCCAACTCTTGTTGAAGATGGGGATGTCGTCGAGATAAACTATGATGAACGAGTTGGTGAAAGGCCGCAAGATTTCATCCATTAGCCTCATAAAAGTAATAGGGGCATTTGTCAACCCAAAGGGCATAACCAACCATTCAAAAAGGCCTTCCTTAGATTTAAAGGTGGTATTCCATACATCTATGGACTCTATTGGAACCTAGTGATAACTAGACTTTAGATCAATCTTGTTGAAATACTTGGCCCCCTTGAGATAGTCTAGCAATTCATTATCCATGGGATTGGATACCTATTCCTAACAGTGATTTTTTTTAGTGCTCGATAATCAATGAGGAACATCCAGGTCTCATCCTTCTTCTGTACAAGTACAATCGAGCTCCCACAAGGTAAGGAACTTGGTCGGATGTATCCTTTCTACAACAATTCCTATAATTTCCACTTGATCTCTTCATTTTCCGAAATGGACCAACAATATATCGACCTGTTGGGTAGAGGTGCTCGAGGAGTTAGATCGATTGAATGCTTAACCTGATAATGCAAGGGTACCCCTGTGGGTGAGGAGAATATGTCCCTATATTCTTCCAAGACCGTATCCACCTGCTTCTATTGCTTGGAGGAACCCTTTCCAAGGGCCATGGATGTGGCTATGACCTTCCCCTTATTTTGACAACCAATTAGAAAGAAAACAAGTTTCGCAGTCTAGGAGATGACCTTACTGCATTTCTTAGTAGAGGTCAAAGAGATGACAGTATGTGGGGCTACCTATGTTATCCTATATAACTTAGTACCCAAAGAAATAATAACAGAGGAAGGTCTACACTCATATACAACATGTCGCTTCCATAAGTATGGTTGTCCTAGTAATACATCACAAACTTAAAGAGGACCAACATCACACAATACCTCATCCGTGAAGGGCTTGATGTTGTAGGGAAAGTGACATTGTTGGTTGATGTGGAGATCTCGTCCTTGGTGAAGTCACTCGATGGTATATGGTTTTGGATGTGCTGTAGTCGGTAGGCCCAAATGCTCCACGACCTCTGTTGAAATGAGGTTCTTTTGGCTCTTACTATTGACAATGAACTGCAACGGAGAACCCTTCACCCACATCTCTAAGTGGAATAGGTGCTCCCTCTCTGGATCTTCAGGCTCAATCTTCTAGATCTTGGTGGTGGCCACAGTGGCACTAGGCTTTGCGTTAATGATTTGCTTCCTTTCTTCATTCCCCTTTTCAAATTATGACTCAGAGTTGGAAAATGTGTCAGACTCAGAAGCCTTCAGCTCAGCCATCAGTGACTGCTTGGCCTGACACTCACTTGTGTTGTGAGTGGAGCTCTTATGGAACTCACACCATTTTCCCATGTCCTTATTTGTTTGCTTGGTGTTGTTCTTTGCTTGCAGCTTTGGCAGGTTCTCTTGGGTCACCCCACCTTTGGCATTGCCTTTTGTTCTGCAATTTGGTAGTGCCTTTCCTTTGCTTCGAATTCACAGATCCAAAATCTCGCCTTTTTTGTTTAAGATTTTGCTCGATCTTGACAACGTATCGGTACACCGTGTCGAGCGAGGAGATGTCCAGGAATTCCATTACATCCTGGATGTACCTGTGCAGGAAGTTGCAGTACTTGAGTACTAAATGTTTCTTAGAATCCTTGATACCCAAATTCGTGGAAGCGTATGAAAAACATTAGTAAACTCTGACACATCTTGGTCCCTTCCCTATTGTAGTGTGGTCCACTTTATGTATTTATCCTCATAGCTCTCAACAGGATAGTACTTCTCCTTGATGATGTATCGAAATGAATCCATGGTGGGTGCAACCCAAAATAGTGAGGGTGTGCTTTCATCCTTCTACTCACAGTAGGTTTCCCATTAATCCTTGATGTGAGGGGCAGATTTGAGAAGAGAAAAAGTAATATTTTCCCGACTGGAAAATTCATGAGTAGAAAAATATCCTTCTAACAGATTTAACCATTTATCTATGGCGTTCGCATCTATCTAACCCCCAAATATGGAAATGTCAAAGTTAACTTGTACCTTAAATGGTGTGGTGCTTCTAGAGTCACTATTGGAAGTAGATGTGTCGCCCTTGGGTGGCCACTGAAGGACCTAGGCAAAGTTTTCCATCATCGCATTCCTCTGTCACTCGAGGGCTTCTTCGAGCAAGATTATTAAAGGATATCCTGCCCCTTGTCTTTATTTTGTTCCCCCATGCGAGCCTGTCAGGGTTTGCAAGGTTGGTCTTGCAAAGGTTCGACTAGTTCAAGCCCTAACTCCTTATATCCTGACCTCATTGGGGACATGCAAATAAAAACATAGAAAGAGCAGACCTCTCTTACCAGTGATCCGAATTTAAATAGGAACGCAACAAATTACAGATATAACCATAAATACAAAGATGCAACATAAATAAAACTTCATTTCATTAATATCAAATACTAAAATATGCTTACAAATAGAATGAAAATAAGGCTAACTCGGGCGATGGTAGCTTATCTCTTAGAAGAGATATGGCAACTACATGTCTCTAAACTATGTTACAATGAGGCTCCAAGTCCTATATATTATTGAGAATCAATGCAAAACCCTAAACATCCAGAAGCCTAACCCTAGGAGATGAACTGCCAAAACTGTGGGCCCTGTTTGGGTACATCAATTACTCGGAGTCGTAACTTTGGTATACGATCTTCGTTTGGCTATCATAATACCTCGTTTTGAAGATTTCAAAGAGTAGGTTGAAAACAAACCAATAACCCAATTCAGGAAGTTTTTGGTCTCTCCGTTTTCCTTAAAAACAGTGTTAATGGCCTCAAAACAGTTGTGGAAGTTTACGAACCGAAAGACTGCCAAAAATAGTAAACTGTGCTACAATTAAGGAAACTGAAAAACTGAAAGAGATAGTGTTGGGGGTCCAAGTGGAATAGGAGGGTGGCCACCAATATCCACTCGGATCAACGGTAAAGCATGAGAGACCAGGAGACAGGAAAATTCCTCACGATGTAGATGGAGAAATCTAGTGGCATCCATGCTTGTTTGACCTAGTGATCGCGTGGAGATCATGGAAAATCCTGTTATGATATGGTTATTGTGTTTGCCTAGTGATCGAGGATGGATTGTGGTAAAGCCTAGTTTCTATTGATGAGGGTGAGGTGGTTTAGCTTCAGTGTGCCTGGTTGGTTCTTTTGGTTTGAGTCCCACATTCATGCTTGGAATATGGAACGGGGGTGATAAGCTGAAGAGAGACTTGGCTCAACTAATCTATGGTCGGGTGGAACATGATAGTCCTATTTCCAGTTGGTTTTTGCATTAACTAATGAGAAATTCATTCCCTTCATTTTCATGAGTAAATGTACTGGTTTATATGTGGATTTTATGGCTGATATATTTATGGTATTCCTGTTGTTACTATGCTAGTTATATGTATGTTTTATGATAGCAGCGATGTATGGATCCCAATATGTTTTTACTTGTAAATGAATGGACATTGTATCTATGACCTAATAGATGATAATGCAGCAAATAACATGAGGTAAAAATGGTTCTTAGTGATTCAGAGATAAGTATGAGATCCCTATGCTTAATTATGTTGTTTACACTTGTAAAGTACATGTTTGTGATATGTTTTATGAAATGTTTGTCATGGCTAGTAGGGGTCTTGTTATGGGCTTTTTTAACTAATTGATTCTACTTTTTATTGCTCTTAAGATATCATTCCATTCTTGGCAGTGACCTGGGCTCTGGGCCAGAAAAAGTGTCTCAAATCCCGAGGATGTTAGCATGTAGGCCTGTGAGAGCATCCAAATGTCCCTGGACAGTGGCATGCCCATACCATGAGAGCGTCTAGAGGGAAAATGATCAAACGTTTCAGTGGGACCCAAGGGCAAGCTTCCTGAAGTGTTCACATAGTTCTCAAGAGTCCTGCAGCTAATGTGGAAGGCCGATGTGTTGTGTTTCCATCGATTCCATTTCCTTAAGATCATATATGAGGTTGAATACAACCATAGTAGTCTATCATCACATGTTTACCCCGGTTGGTCGATTACTTAGGTAGATGTGGGAGGAGGGTGTTACAGGTCAAGGGAACAGTATGCCCTAAACAAGCTTGGATGCTTTGAATTTATTCACCAATACCTTGAGGAATTTTCCCATCTCCACCCTCAAACTTTGCCACAATCCCATCATTATCGGTCAAATGATTCCTAAGCCCTTGGGAATTTTCCTGAGACCACCTCGCCCGATTTCAAAACTATCTGGCAATCCAAAGCTCAACCAATGAAAAAACCCCATCGCACCATGGCTATCCGAAAATGGTAAGGCAAAGATGAAAACACTGTCACACTTAGAAAATCCCATGCCAGTGACAACAAGAGAACCAAATACACATATGCATGTACCATGCATGCCAAAACTACTAAGGAAATCATACATTCAACTCGATACCTGCAAAGTAATCCCAATGTAGCCACCTAATCCAACTCTTTCTTGCTTGATCCTTGCTTTCCTTTGCTTTCATTTCCTTCCTTTTCCTTCCTTTCTCCAGTGCTAGAGTGTTATGAGAATTCTCTAAGTGTGCAAGAGTATGAGAGAGAGCTCCAAATCTAAACTAACAAAAGGTTTTGAACTGGTCCGCAGAAGCCTTTTTTTATCAATTAGGCCTCTATTCTCTTCAATTCCCTGTATTTTTCCTTCAATTTCCTCTTCACATGCAACTTGTGACTTTTCACATTTTTTCTCCTATTTTCTATTATTTTGATAAATAAATGCCAATTAATGTATCTTTGTCTTTTCAATGTCTTTGCCATTGTCTTTTCCAATTTCCTTAGCCATAATAACCAAATGAATACCCACTGGAATGTTTTGCCCAACATTCAGCGTAGAATAAGTGTCCCATAACCTTGGTCTTATTTCGCCTTTCATAACTTTATTACACATATTTTTAATCAGGGTTGTTACACTTTGAGTTAAAATTTAAATATATCAATCTATGATTTAGAATTTACATATATCAATCTTTGTTAACAATACACACTTATTAAAAATAGATGTTATAATTATATTGTTAGGGACTTTTCTTATAATAAAATATTTTTAGATATCAATTAAGTGGAATTTAAATGATTAAGAGAAATATTGTTATCTTCTTTATAAAAAATCAGTTCTAAATAAACATACTAACCCATAATAAATATAAAATCTAACTTCTAACTTGCTAATATAAGTACATCTACCCCATTCATAATCACAAAGTACCTTCCCTCCTCACATCTACACCATTCATAAACATAAAGTACCTTCCCTCCTCACACCACTTTGAACGGTGTATTGAAGGCTTATTAAAAATACCATAAGCATGAGTGATTTTGTACCAGCTAATACAATATGAAAATATGAATTCTAAGTGAAAATTGTAAACATTATAAGTGTTTATTATAGCATTTAACATATAAAATTCTGCTAAAAAAAATAGCATACTCACATGTTACACATAAATTAAAAAGTGTTTATGCTATTTTATGTAACGTGCTTACATAATCACACTTTCATGTAATTAACACTTTGACCAAAGTTGTGCACCCTGATAGTGCGAGAAGGGTAACCCAAATTTATGTTTAGGGCTGTCGGTTCATAAGATTGGAGCTGCACAACGATCAGCGAGGTCATTTGCAAGACATCACAGCAATTCTTAAGCATCAAACTTGCAATCATAATGTAGTTGTTTCGGCATCGGTGTTTCCTTGAGCTTGCTCAGTCGCCCTCACGGACATTCATTTTCGATCACATTTTCAATCTTGCTTTAGGGATGATGCTCATTACCAAAAGGGAAGACTTCAATCACTTCGTCACCAATACCTACATCATATCACTTCGAAGCCGACTGCAGCGTTAACTTACTTCCTCAGCACATCAGCAAGACGAAATCCATTAGCGAAGGAAATAATTTATGTTTTGTTTTTATCACAATCTTCTAAAACTGTTTTTTTCTTTGGTTTAGAGTTCATTTTTTTCTTACATAAAAAAATAAACAAGTTAACGATCTAAGAGTAAGAGGCATCTGATTGAGCCTATACAAAATATTTAAATAATGTCAACTCATAAAAAAATTGCACCGGAAGAAATTGGATCTCTCTAGACTCATGTTAGATCCCTATTTAAAATAGATCTATGTTGGTAGGAGTAAAAGCCTTCCCCCTTAAGGACCACCAACTATTCATTCCAGGTGGTGTGGCTTTTGCTGAATAATGATGATGAGTCAGCCTCTGATAACTGCCAAACATGCTCTTTTATCAGCACACATGGTTGTCGTCACTGCTGGTTTGACAACTTAGTTATCATAGATTTTCTCATTGTTAAATAAAAATAAAATAAAATAACCAATATTATGAGTGAAAATATAGTTATATAATAAAACAAAATTTATAAATAGACCAAAGGTATTATTTTCTCATAATTTTGGAAGATATTATGATTTTGTCTTATTTAAAATAAGTTTTGAAATGCATAAATTAATTCAGGTAACACTTAAACTTTGCAAACTAAAAACCTTAAATTTATAATACTTAAAAATATTTATATCATATTTAAACAAAATTGACCATGGAAAAATGCCAAAAAAAACCATTTTATTTGTTAATTAGACTGTTGTGAACATAAACATAACAAAACATAGTAGATACCCAAATTATCTGTGTTTAGCTCATCAATCATGTATTTGTTTTATTGGTATTGTGGATGTGGGAGTCTAACAAGTGAGTTGAGCTAATTGTTAAACAAACATAAATTCATCTTAAACATAGATCTAACATAAGTCTAGAGGAATCAGATTTTTTCGGATGCAAACTTTTTTAAAGTATAAAAATCTACTACCCACTCAAAAAATCTATAAATCCTATAAATTTAAGCACAAAAAAAATCTACCGACTAATCAAAATTCAATGATCACCTAAGAATCCAGACATCCGGAAACTAGCTGTGCAACTGAACGTAAGCTCCTCAGAACCGTTAACATTAGAAAATCATAATAGAAGTAAGGGATAAATATAGGAACGGGAGGATACTGGCGCAGAGAGATGACACTGCCTTTATGCATATATTCTTTCTTCATCTCCATTCAGATGATATATGAAAACAGTGTCATCTCGTCTGCGCCAGAAACATAACACCTTCTCGTCCTTCCCAGCAGATCATATACGCTCTCTTTCTGCCTCCAGATATACAAAATATATACAAATTAGAATGCAGATTTCCATCCCATATTTATAAGGAACCCCAACTAGTGCACTGAGCTGAGAATTCAGAGCTATTGGTAGTTACAGGAATATGTCATGATTTTCTTTTCAATTTTTTAGACTAACTTGTGACCATTTTCTTTTCAATTTTAGAATTGAGGCTTCTGTGATCCATCAAAGTTATAAGAAGAGCTTCGGAGAAAATCACATATAGGAAGACCTTTGTCGACGCGTTTCGAACCAACTAGTGTGGTTCATCTTCAGGACAAGTTGAAGACATGGATCCAGATTAGCATGTTAAATAGTCTTAGCAGAGACTCCAGCGGCTAAGAGTCTCTGCTCAGACTATTTAACATGCTAAGGTGGATCCATGTCTTCAACTTATCCTGACGATGAACCACACTAGTTGGTTCGAAACGCGTCGACAAAGGTCTTCCTATATGTGATTTTCGCGGAAGCTCTTCTTATAACTTTTCAATTCTTTAGACTAACTTGTAACCATTTCATTTCAATTTTGTAGACTAATCTTAGTCTCCATTTACTAGACAATTAGACAATTTTATTTTACAGCATTGTGTTGATTTGATTTAATCTATATAATATGAATTTTATGTGGATATGAGTGTGGCTAGAAAATGGCAGTGGTAAAATATTTTGTTGATTAAATTTTTAATAATTTAGATCTTTGAATTTTGTGATTTTATGTTGTAAATAGAATGTTTTTTGAAATATTTTATTTAAAATTTATATTGAAATACTTTGAAAGTAAAATATTTACATATTTTTCTCACACTCAAAATTAAAAAATAAGACATATTTCACTTACAATTTCCTTATTTATTTATATAAAGCTTTTACAAGTTTATGTTATTTAATATTGACATCAAGTATTTAAGAGAAATATTTGTTTATTATGACATGTCAACTCCACGTTAATCATTGAATGAATTGCAAGTGTTTTTCATAATGTCAATATTATTAATAATGTAGATAATAGGCATATTTATTTTTGTTTTTTAATTATTGTGGATATCATTTTTTTGTTAAAAAATTATGTATATTGGTTATGGAAAAACAATAATAAAAATTTGAAAATCAAATCAAAATTTCTTTATATATTTTTTAATAAGCTCAAATATCTTTATATGAAATATGAACGAGGCAAAAAAAAAATCTAGATAAAAGAGGAGAAAAAAAAATAAAACCAACTTTATTTAAAATAGGGACAATTCAATTCGGAATCTCTATGTTATGAAGTATTATGTAAACAATGGAATCAAGATTCAAATATGTTGAATCAACCAAGAAAAAAATATCCAACTAATACAATAAATTTAGTTATAAAAATATTTCATATTATATATTAATTAAATAAAAAAAAAAAAAAAAAACAAAAACAAAAATAATTTACAAAATTAATTTTTCATTATTTTGTTTTATTGTATTTAACAGGAAAATATTTTATAGTCAAATTTCATCTCCTTCTTTCATTTAAAATTTACCTATCTTAATCTTGCTTAACAATACACAAATTTTAGTTAAAAAGTAGAATCTATTGTAGTTATATTGTTGACCGCTTTTCTCATAACAAAATATTTATAAATGTCAATTACATGTAGAAATATTATCTTCTTTATAAAAGAGAATTGTTGTTATCTTCTTTATAAAAAAATCTAAATAAACATATTGACCTCATAATAAATATAACCTTGTAATAGCTTAGAGCCTTATTGTGCTGTATAAAAACTAAAATAAAATAAAATCTAAATTCTAACTTTTTAATATAAATACATCGAACACCATTCCTAAACATAAAATACCTTCCCCTCACACCACTTTGAACTGTTCATTGAAGGCCTATAAAAAATACCATAAGCTATAAATTATAACTCTTAGTGATTTTGTACTACCTAATACCATATAAAAATATGAATTTTAAGTGAAAATTGTAAACATATATTCTAAAAGTGTTTATTATAGCATTTAACATATAAATTTCTGCTAAGAAATATTAATATCACATGTTACCTATAAATTAAAAATGGTTTATGCTATTTTATATAGCCTGCTTACATAATCACACTTTCGTGTAATTAACACTTAACCAAAGTTCTGCTTCTTGATAGTGCCAAAATAAACACAAACGTAACCCAATTTTATGTTTAGAGCCACCGGTTCATAAGACTGGAGCTGCACAACAGTCAGTGAGGTCATTTGTAAGACATCACAGCATTGCTTAAGCATGAAACTCGCGATCATAATGTAGTTGTAAACTTAGGGGTTGTTTCGGTATTTTCTGGAGCTTGCTCACTCGTTTTAAAGGATATTTTCTTATGTTGTATGAGTTTTTGGAACGCGGGAATTTTGGGGACTTGGGTACGGGTGTCGGGAACGCCTAGAGATTTATCCAAAATTTACAGGAAATGGCTAATTGGAAACTGTAATATTATATAATAATAAAAATTAAAAAATAAAAATAAAAAAATAATATAATTATATAATAATCAAAATTAATATAAATCAAAATATTCAAATATTAAAATCAATTTAAATATATAATCTCTCTTATATATAAATATATTCTTTGGGTGTCTCTCTTCGAGTCTCTCCCTTTTTTATATATAAAATATTAAAATGTCGAGTTCATTATCAGCTCTCTTACACATGACCAGTATTTGAAACAATCTGCCTTAAAAATACAAAGGAACAATTTTACCTATGTTTCTCTAGTTATTCTTATTAGAAGAAGTAATTAAGCATTCGCTGCCACATACAATATGCACACAATCTTCTGCGATACATATACATAAACAAAAAAATAAATACTCATCACCATGACATCCCAAATATTGCCCTTACATTGAGGTGTCACACGCTTCCTTAACCCATCAAGAGATTGCTCCAGTTTCTCAATTAAGGATATCAGTGTTAAGGACGTCTTTGGCCTTTTTTCCTACTAAGGTTTCAACAAAGCCTCATGTTTTGTGGGCAGATCAACATATTTGTCTACATGCTTCGTATCCCCAACCCTAGGGAACACGGGAACTCCAAGAAAAACAGTCTTCAAAGCTCCTGGAACTTTCCCAAACTCCCTTAGCAGCTCCCACAGAAAAGGGAACCTTCCCATATAGTTCCAAAGCTTCCTGGAGCCCCAAAACCACTGGAACGGGTTTCCCACCTCTAAAAAACCGTTCCCGTATAACAAAAATATTTTCGCTCACATTTTCAATCTCGCTTTAGGGATGATGCCAATTCCTAAAGAGAGAGACTTCAATCACTTCGTGATCAATACCTACATCGTATCACTTCAAAGCTGACTGCAGGGTTCACTCACTTCCTTAGCGTAGCAGCAGGAACGCATTACCAGAAGGAAACAGGGTCGTTCGGGATTCTGCAAGAGATTATAAAGATATAAGAATGTGATGGAAATTTAAAAAGAAAAATTTAATAAAATAATTTATTTTTGTTTTTTGGTAATGTCATAAATTGTTTTTGGTGGGCTAAGATGGGTTAAGAGTTTATTTTTCTAGGACTTAAGAAAACAAACAGGTTAACAGTTCAAGAGATAAACTTATCTGGTAGAAGTAAAAGCCTTCCCCGATCATCAGGTAGTCATACCAGGTGGCTAGACCTGTCTGATAGGAGTAAAAGCCTTCCCCCAACCATCAGTTGGTTATGCTAGGTGGCGTGGTTTTCCCTGAATAAAGATGATGAGTCAACTTGCTTTGGCTATTATCAGCTAAAGATGACTATCCTCACTGCTGATTTGACAAGATAGATTTTCCTACTGTTAAATAAAAATAAAATAAAATAACCAATATTATAAGTAAAAATGTTATTATATAATAAAAAAAAGTTATAAATACACAAAAGATCTTTAAATATATAAATTAATTTAATATGTGAAAAATGTTGAAACATTTAAATTTTGCAAATTAAAAAACTTAAACTTATAATATTTAAAAAATTTAAAAATTTCCATATCAGATTTAAACAAAATTGGCCATAAAAATGGTTAAAAACCAATTTTATCAATTATTTACATTGTTGTAAACATAAACATAATAAAATATACTAGATATCCACAATTATCTATATTTACATCATCAACCATGTATTTGTTTTATTTATGTTGGGATGTGAGAATCTAACAAGTGAGTGTTTAAATATAACTTCATTAAACTAAAAAATAATAAACACAAAAATAAACAACTAATAAAATATTGTATTGTTGAATCAAGTCACTAAAAATTAAGAAATATGATTAACTAATATTGTTTATATTAACATATATAGGTTAATATATATGTTATTAAATATGTGGTTTTTATATTTTTTATTAATATATACAATTTTTTAATAATTAAACTTTAAAAATATGTCTTTTATATAATAATAAATCACTTTAAATTGAAAATCTCAGGAAAAAATACAAAGTCATGAAAATGGAAATAATAAAAATAAAAATGAAATAAAATGAAAATGAAAAAATAGTAACTAATCTAAATAGAAGTTAGTAAACAACTACCTCAACCAATCACATTACAAATAAATAAATTTAAATAATAATAATAAAAAAATAACAAAAACTGAATTCTTACCGTTAAATTATGAAAAACCAACATAAATTTTTGGTCAAAGACAAACTAATATGCAGTCAAGAAGTAAAACTGAAAAATAATATAATCTAATTAATTTCATTCATGTTGAAAAATTAAATCTCATTAATTTCACTCATATTGAAGAATATTCTGAATATTAAGTGTAGCTTTTAGAAGACAATTGTTTAGAACTACCAAACAGCCCATATTCATCATTTCTAATCTTCAAGGCTATTCAAATCTTTATTGATTATTTAGCACGTTAGACATAACATACTCAATATTCAAAATTAAAAAATCTATTAATCCATAATGAATAGAATAGATGGTGATCCAGTATAATCAAGTATAATCTTTTATATTAAGCACTAAAAATCTATACGCACCCAAAAAAACCTCCATTATACACCCAAGAAAATTCAATTATTACCTGAGAATCTAGACATCCGAAAACTAGCTGTGCAACTGAATGTAGGCTCCTCAGCAGCGTTAACATCATAAAATCATAATAAAAATAATGGACAAATATAGGAACGGGAGGTTGCTGGCGCAGGGAGATGACACTGCCTTTACGCATATATTCTTTCTTCATCTCCACATGAATGAAGTAAAGATGATATATGAAAACAGTGACATCTCGTCTGCGCCAGAAACATAACACCGTCTCCTCTTTCTCAGAAGATAATATACGCTCTCTTTTTGCCTCCAGAGATACAAAATATATACAAATTAGAATGCAGATATCCATCCCATATTTATAAGGAACCCAAACTAGTGCACCGAGCTGAGAATTCAGAGATATTGATAGTTGCAGGAATATGTCATGAGCATTTTCTTTTCAATTTTTGAGACTAATTTGTCACCATTTCATTTCAATTTTGTAGACTAATCTTAGTCTTCATTTACTAGACAATTCCATTGTACAGCATTGTGCTGATTTGATTTAATTTGTGTAATATGAATTTTATGTAGATATGAGTGTGGTAAGAAAATGGTAGTAGTAAAATATTTTGGTTGAATTAAATTTTTAATAATTTCGATCTCAAATTTTTGTGATCTATATTGTAAATAAGATTGTCTTTTAGAATAATCACATCATTAAAATTTAGTAGAAAAAAAATTGTTTATAAATTAGATAAATTTTAAGATAATTATAATTTAATTTTTAGTTGAAAAATTAGACACATTTAAAACCGTGAAAATCATCAAAAAAAAAATACTAGGCCTAACCTTTACATTTTAAACCTTTACCTTTTAGAGTACTTTAGAAGTACACCACATAAATTTCATACCACCATCAATTTTACCCTAGTGAATTTCAAATAATCTATTTTTAAAACTAATCATAAAATTTTACATTGATTTCTTTTTAATAAAATCTAATATCAATACACGAGGTTTTGAATTACTAAAACTACTTTAATGTATTAATATAATTCTAATGAGAGTTAAAATTTATTCAACGAAATATTAAAGGAGTGCATAAGAATTTATTTTTTGGAAAACAAGATATTCCGTTATACCTAACCACTCGACTTTTTGAGTTTGAACGTATTCCATATTGCAAACAAATGTTTCTCTAATTCCAAAGGTTATGACCAGACCATTCGAAAAGCAATACAGAAAGAGACATGACCTCTGACCGGTCTAATTTATTTTTTAAAACAAGTCATAAAATGTTTTACGCTGAATTTTTTTAATAAAAAATATTTGAAAATCTAATATCATACCTAAGGTTTTGAATTACTAAACTATTTTAATGTATTAATATAATTCTAATGTGACTTAAAATTTATTCGACCAAATATTAAATGGGTGCATAAGAATTTATTATTTGGAAGATAAGGTGTTCACTTTCCTAACCACTCTACTTTTTGAGTTTGAACGTATTCCATGTTGCAAACAAATGTTTCTCTAATTCCAAAGGTTATGACCAGACCATTCAAAAAGCAATACAGAAAGAGACATGACCTCTGACCGGTCTAATCTAATCGTACAAATATTTCAATTCAATGTTTGATGAGTTCACCATATTCCAATCGTTAAATTTATCAGGTATTCCAATTATTATTAAAGTTATAATAAATTTCAAACTGTGTGGTCGCCGCCCTTTCAAGTCAAAAAAAGCGGACTGAGGACTTGACCAGGGTAATGTGATATATTTCCATGATTGTTCTTGAAACAATGTAAATGTTAAAAAATAAAAATAGAAGCGTCATGCCATGGTCATCGTTTATATATATATATAATATATATATTATTATATATTATATATTATACATTTATTACATTAAAATATACGTCATAAAATGCGTCATGCATATGGTCATCGTGGATATATATATATATAAATATATATAATATATATAAATAAAAGCATCATGCCAGCGTCATCGATTTTTTGTGGGAAAAATATTTTTTTTTCAAAATTTGAAATAACTGAAAAATTCTATATAAAATAAGAAAAGAAAAATAATATGAAATAATAATGATTATTATAACAAATATAGAAATTTAATTATTAAAAAAATAAATAATATAATTTAGTTAATAGATACAATAAGGAATAAGTAATGTAAACCCCAATTTACAGCGAGTGTTTTAATTTTTTATATAAAAAATGTGAAATACAATTTTATTTATTAATTGTTTTATTTAATTATGTATTAATTTAGCTTGTGGTTTTCACTTGCTAATTTATAAATAGAAAATTGAAATACAAATTTATTTATTAATTGTTTTATTTTATTACCTAATAGTTTTCCCTGGTTAATACCAGCAAAATAATCTTTTATGTCGACAATCAAGACATCTTTAGCCATCAAAATCTAATAGAATTATATTTTTTCACAACTTTGTTGGTGCAAGCTAGAGTTTATCATTTATATTGTATGAATATTCCACATTGTATTTCATAATATTTCTCGTAGTTAGGATGTCTCCTTGTAAGCACTATTCTTATAATAAATTAGATAAACCTTATAACAATATATATGTGAGATAATAGTGAAACAAGGGATGAGGTAAGAGTATATTTCTAAAGTGAGTAAGACTTAGAGTCACATTTACTATAAAGAAAGTGTTTCATTAATTTTATTTAATTTAATTAAGTTATGAAGATAAGATTAGGAAGTGGTTTTTTAATATGATGTAATAGGGATGGATTAGAAGAATGAGGAATTATTTATTCATGATATATGTTCATTATTTTAAGTTAGTAGTTGAGAAAATTACATATTCTAAGCATGTTTTTAAGAATGGGGTGATTTATCCATTTTTAGTAGATCTCAACAAATCCTCCTTTTGTATATATATAATTAAATGAAGCAGAAAAAAAGTGTGGTAAGAGACTAAGAGTTTGTCTTAATGAGTGAGAAGAAAGTGGGGAATAGTAAGAGAAATGGATGGGTCTATTAAGAAATTATAGGTAAATAATCTTAGACATAGAATGAATGTCTTGATTAAGAGAGAGAAGAAAAAGTAAATAATCTTAGACATAGAATGAATGCCTTGATTAAGAAGGAGAAGAAACTCAGAGCATCTGAGTATCAATAGAGGTCTTTAGAATAGGAAGAAGTACTTCACATAAGTGAAACAAAGCACATAATCATGCTTGGAGAAGACAAGAATCTCTTGGAATGATTGAATCGGCATAAGGAAAAGAATCTAGAAGCATCAACACGGACCAAAGAATCTTATGTTTTCTAAATTAATGAATTGTATATGTATGCAGGTTATGAAGAAGGAAAATACTTAAAAATTGTTTCATAAGAAGAAGAAAATGCATAATTGCTTCAAGAAGACAAACACAATAAGAATTCAACAAAAGAGGAAGAAGAACAAGACCATGCCTAGATATAGTGCATATTTATGAAGAGTCAACAAAGCTTAAATTTGGAGGATATGTAAGGGAAGAATTTGTGGATATTGAGGTAATGGATTTACCTTTAGTAGGTTTAATTTTGTTGAATAAATGGATGATGACATGTAATGAATAAGGAGTTATCTTTGAAGGCAATAATAGGAGTTTAAAAGGAAATATCTGCAAGAGGACAAGGTGGAGGATGACCACATCAAATTGGTGGGGGCAGTTGGTGCACACAATAGATTAAGGCAAGCATCAAGTCAGCATGAGACTGAAGAGCGGGAAAATCATTTGAATCAAGTCAAATTATAGGAGGATCCTTATAATGATATTTTGAGGTAGCTATACATCTTATTAAAGAATGAGAAAAAGATTTTAGAGAAAGCAAAAGAAAGAATTACATAGCATAATTTATTTTAAAGGACAACTAAGGGAAAAAAGATGTTTCTAGAAATAGAGATAGAGCTCAAAGAAATGGATATGAAACTTTACAAAATCTAATTGCGATCATAATTTTATCATGTAATCTAAAGGTTATGAAGTATTGGATGTACGATTTCAATATTTATAAAGGATTATTTAAATATGAAAGGAAAAAATTGTTCAAGTGGATTAATGATGCGAGAGGATCCAGAAATACAAGTGGCCTTGAAAATAGCTCAAAAATGAAAATAGCTCAAAAATAAAAGTCATCAGATGGGAGCAAAACCAAGACTAGGTCGTAGTGCTCATTGCCCTGATTCCAATGCTATGAACGACACTCAAATCCAATTTCGTGTGCTCAAGTTATAGCTAGTCAAAGTTATGGTCAAAATTGGACAAATGACAGTCTTAACGAGGCAACAAATTAGCAGAATCTCGGTGCATGGAATCCGACAGTCAGAACATGCAAATTTGTCGCCTACTTAATTTTCCTAATATCCCTTATTTTCTGGCGGAAAATTTTCATATAGTTAGTTTATATCAAAAATAAATAATATATATATATATGGGAGGTTGGCAGGCGGTCAAACCGGGACAACCAAACCCAACGATATATATATTGTATATTAAAAATGGGGCAGGCAGGCCACTCCCTGTGGACCCTCTCAACCATTGAATGGAACCAACATATATTTGTATTAACCAACCACCATATATTTGTATTAACCACTGTTGGAACCATATTACGTAATTGTTCACCATTTATGACTGCACCGAAACCATTTGCAACCATTTATTGCCTTACATAAAAAAATAGTCGAGCTATTATGGGAGGCAGGGGGTTTGAAACCGGGTCCTCCGCCAATCTAGTTGGCTCTGCTACCAATGAGCCACAGGCTCATTCCTTGGTGGCTCCATGCATAAAATATTATTTAAACTTAAACCATTGAGTTGACCAGGCAGCAAAGGCAGACCAATGGAGGAACAGTGGAACCCTGAGCATCCCTAGTTCGTGGAACCTTGAGTGAGGGTATCAAGCAGATGCTGAAAATATTCCCTTCGAAGGCCAGAGGTTCCATTGTCATAATTGGGTAAGTTTATAGCTGATTTTGCATGTTTTCGCACTAGGAATCCATCCTTGCAATTTGTTTCTTCAGCTGAGCTCTCCATGTTTAGGCCATCATCTAGATTGGAGGTATAAGGGTCATTTTTTTAAATTTTCTTGTAACTGATTTCTCTGATTCCAATTAATAAAAGAAGGCATCCCCACTTTTGAGTAGGGTCTAGAGACGTAGCCCACGTTGGGTGAACTCTATAATAAAATCATTGTGTCCTTAATCTCATGTTTTCTTATGGTTTCTGCTTATTTTCATGTGGTTTAAGTTACTCGGTTAATATGTTGTTTTATATGAAATTTTGAATGCATCCTTGAAGTTAAAAGATCTGGATCAAGTTTGGTATTAGAGAAGGTTTTCATGATGCGAGTTGCATGCATGAATGCTAACCAGGAACAAGCTGCAAAGAGGTGAATGAAAGCTTAAATCCTTTGATCCCAAAGTGGGGCATGCACCACAAGACAGAACATGGCAGATGAGAAAGCTCGAATTGAGGAAGAGTGAAATTATTGCAAGGCTTTCTTCACCATGGCAGAGAAAGTTGACAAGTTATTTGCAGAGTATGAGAAGACAATCAAGCTTGAGAAGAAAGAGTTAGATGACCATGCATCAATAAATCATGGAGGCGGGGGAGAAGAGCCTCCTCCTTCTCCAACTTCTAGTGAAATTTATTCTTCTTCTTCTTCTCATCACTCTAGCAGGAATCATAAGAATACATCTAAGAAGCCATTTTTTAAGCTAGATGTAAAGTTTGATTTGCCTACATATAATGGAGAATGTAATGCAAATCAACTTAACAATTGGATTAGACAGATCGAGGTTTATTATCGGATTCAACAGATTGAGGAAGATGAGGCAAAGATCTAATTAGCATATCTTCAGCTCAATGGCACCACACTCGTATGGTGGGAGAGAAAGTTGCAAAAAGGCAACAAACACTTGGATTATCTCCTTTCTTCTTGGTCTAGTTTTATTTCTGCATTAAAATATCAATTTTATCCTTCGAGTTATCGAAAAAATGATTTAATGGAATGGTAATATTTAAGACAAGGAAAGGGTCAAAATGTGCAGAGCTTCATAGAAGAGTTTAGAAAACAAGCATTGAATTTGGGAATTTCACTTGATTCACCCAAAACTGTAACAAAATATGTTGGTGCTTTACATAGTTACATAAGATATTCTTTATTATTATTTGAGCCTACTACTATTGATGCAGTCAGCGTGAAGGCAATTCACCTTGAAATCAAGGGCAAGAATGATCAAGTAGAGAAGCCAAAGAAATCATCTTTCAAACCTCATAATGGAAAGTTCAAAGGAAAAGGCAAGGGAAAGGACAAGAAGGCAGCTACAACCAAGAAAGAGGAAGGAGCGAAGCCATTTTACACACATTGCAAGAAGGAAGGCCATGATGGTCAACATTGTTGGAAATTTCATCCGAAGTTGAAACCAAAGAGATTTGGTGGAAAGGGAAAGAAAAAGATGATGGAAACCGCACAACAGGACCTTGGATCTGATTCCAATGATGAGACATTGATCATAGAAGTGGGCACACAATGTACTCTTTCTCTTCATGCGAATGAAAATTTTGAATTGCATACAAGTACAAATTATTTAAATGAGCCTCTTGTTAATGAACGAAAGAGAATTGAATTGTTCCACATTAGAGTCATAAAAAAACATACTAAAGTGGAAACCTTATTTGATCTGGGTTCACAAGAAAATTTGATTTCAGAATCCTTGGTTAAAAATTTAGGATTAAATACCAAGCCTCATCCGAAACCATACCCTCTTGGTTGGGTGTGTGATTAACCAAGCAATGTGGAGCTATATCTTTTATTGCATCCAAACTAGTTGATGAGGTTGATCTTGATGTTGCACCCTTGGATATTTATAGTATTGTATTGGGGAGCTTGTATTTGTATGATAAGAAAATAGTTTTCTTTCACCATGAAAACAAGTATCACCTCACGAAAGATGAGGTGGAATACATTGTTAGAGATCATCGCGTTAAAGTCAGTGCCAGTCTTTTAAGTGCATATCTAATAAAGAGATTGATTAATTCCAACAAAGGGTGTATGCTCATGGTTGTGAGAGAAAAATATGCCAAGACATCTAAAGCTTTCTAAGGTTGTGATCCCACTCATAAAAAGTAATTGTATGAAATTGTTTCTAACTACGATGGGTTTTTTCAGGAACCAAGTGGGTTGCCTCCAAAGCATGAGATCCAACATGAGATTCACTTGCAGTAGGATGCTCCTTTACCGAACAGTGGTATGTACAGGTTGTCATCCATCGAGATGGAGGAGATAAAGTAGCATGTACAAGAATTGTTGAATCAAGGGGTCATAAGACCAAGTCCTTCTCCATGTGGCTCACTTATCATGTTGGTGCCAAAAAAGGATGGTACATGGAGGATGTGCATGGATTACAAAGCACTCAAAAAAATAATGGTGAAGAATTTATACCCTCTCCCTCACATTGATGATTTGTTAGATCAATTGAAAAATGTTGTCTATTTCACAAAACTGGACTTGCACAGTGGTTATCATCAGGTCAGGATT
Organism: Pinus taeda; assembly: GCA_000404065.3. Classification (NCBI taxonomy): domain Eukaryota; kingdom Viridiplantae; phylum Streptophyta; class Pinopsida; order Pinales; family Pinaceae; genus Pinus; species Pinus taeda. The sequence continues at coordinate 34,274 of APFE030828045.1, forward strand.
GCAAAACATGATGTATGGAAGACTTCATTCAAGACAAAATAGGGGTTGTTTGAATGGTCGGTGATGCCATTCAGAATGTGCAATGATCTAGCCACATTCATGAGGGTGATGAATAATATTTTCACACCTTTTCTTGGAGATTTTGTACTGGTGTATCTTGATGAAATTATTGTTTACAGTAGGACATAGGATGATCATGTGTGTCATGTTAAAAAAGTGATATATGTTTTGTAGAAAGAAAAATTGTGTGATAAAATGTCTAAATGTGAGTTTGGGAAGACCTCTTTGGTTTACTTAGGTCACATTGTCGATGGTGGACAATTGAAAATAGATCCTTCTAAAATTGATGTGATTGTAAAGTGGCCTAAACCAAAAATGTTACAGAGGTTCGTATCTTTTTGGGTGCAGTACAATACAGGAGAAGGTTCATTTCCAACTTCTCCATCATTGCATCACCCTTACATGCATTGACGAGTGTGAAGAAAACCTTTCAGCACAGAGGAAAGCAACTTTCAACATGGAGGAAAGCAACAAAAAAACTTTGATGCATTGAAAGAGAAGATCAAGACCACACCATTTTTTGCCTTACCAGACCTCTAGCAACCTTTTGAGATCGAGACCGTTGCCAACAGACATGCCATGGGATAAATTTTGATGCAGCAGAGGAAACCTGTATGTTACCATTCGGAGACATTCTCCCAAGCTGTCGTGAACTATCCCACATAGGATAAAGAGTTGTATGCCTTGGTTCAAAGTGTGAAGAAGTGGAAACACTATTTGATCAGTAAGGAGACCATCATCAACATATCACTATCCCTTGCAGTACCTTTAGTTGCAGACCAAGCTTCAACAAGCATGTCATTTCAGATGGATAGGATTCCTTCAACAGTTTCACTTGGTGATAAAATACAAGAAGGACACGAGCAATAAAGTGGTAGATACACCTTCTCACCCTCCTATTTTTGCATTTATAATTTTTCAAAATGTATCTTTATCTTTTAAGAGTTATGTTGAATAGTATTTTGATGATGATGATTTTAAAGATATTTATGCAAATCTGACTCATGGATCATAGGAGGATAATTATCATTTGCAGGGAAATTTGTTGTATCACCTTGGAAAACTCTGTATCCCCACCAATGAATGAATACATGTAATCAGAGAAGCACATACCTCTCTTGTGTTAGGTAATTTTGGTGTGGGGAAAACTTTGTGTCATTTGCAGAGGTTGTGTTATTGGCCCTGCATCAAAAATTTTGTGACTTGATATGTAAAGGGATGTGTGATGTGTCCAGTTATCAAGCCCATTAATAGAAAATTGCGGCTCTATACAATAGTCCCTCTTCCAAGTCTTTCATGGGAAAGTGTGTCGATGGATTTTGTAGGTGGTTTTCCTTTGTCTAGGAAAGGTAATGACTATTTATATGTCATTGGGGATCAATTTAGAAAAATGTGTGTATTAATGCCTTGTAAAAAGCAAGTCATTGTAGAGCAGATTGTTCATCTCTTCTTCCAATTTGTATGGGACCACTTTGGGCTACCCACATCCATTATGTCTGATCGAGACTCTTGTTTTCTTAGAGAGTTTTAGATGAGTTTGTAGAGAATGATGGACACCAAGTTGAAGAGAAGCACGAAATGTCATCTGCAAACTGATGGATAAACAAAGGTTGTCAACCGTATAGTGATACACTTGCTCTGAGGCTATTGTGGAAAGCATACCAAGTTGTGGGACGAGCAGCTTCCTTATGTGCAGCATGCATACAACCAGGCAATGCATTCGTCCACGTAGAGCTCACCATTCGAGACATGATTTGGTTATTTACCAAATGATCCTTTAGACATGGTATTTGGGAGAGTTGAATATTCCAGTGGGCAAGATGACAAGGACAAAGCGCGGCATGACAAGCACCGAGTTGATCACAAGTTCTAGATTGGAGAAAAAGTGTGGCTCCACATCAGCAAGGACAAAATTAAAGAGGAAGGAAAGAAGTTGTGACTGATCCGATATGGTCCATTCACCATATTGGAGAAGATTGGAGACAATGATTTTCATCTCGATTTGCCAGCATACATGTAGATGTACTCAATGGAGAACATTGAAAACTTGAAGCTTTATGAGCCTCCATTGATCATGGACACCGAAGAGGTTGGAAAAGTTCCTACTGTGAATGATTTTGAGCCTGAATACTTGGAAAAGCTACCATATGACATCATCCTCGACAAGAAGACCAGGACTTCATGAAGGGAAGACATGGAGTATCTTTCTATTGGCTTCAAAGGAATGCATCCAAGTAAGGCTCGATGGATGGAAGATGAGAAAGTGAGGGAGAAATTCCCTCACCTGCCAATTGACTAATAAAGATTTTGGTAGTTTAAAAGATCCTTAGTGGGGAGGAATGATCTGGGGGATCATAAATATAAGTGGCCTTGAAAATAGCTCAAAAATAAAAGTCATCGTATGGAAGTGAAAATAGTACAAGGCCATAGTGCCCGTTTCCCTGATTCCAATGGTGCAAACGACACTCAATTCCGAGTTTGTATGCTCAAGTTATAGTTGGTCAAAGTTCTGGTCAAACTTGGACAAGTTTCAGTCTTAACAAGGCAACAAATTGGCAAAATATCGGGTCACGAAATCTAGTGGTCAGAACAGGCAAATTTTTTGCCTACTTAATTTTCCTAATATCCCTTATTTTTCAGTGAAACTTTTTTGTATATATATATATATATATATATATATATATATATAGTTATAGTTATAGTTATAGTTATAGTTATAGTTATAGTTATAGATACGGGCAGTTGACCACCGGTCAAACCCAGCCAACCAAACCCCAACAATATATATATTATATATTAAAAATGGGGCAGGCAACCCACCCCCGGCGGACCCTCCCAACTATTGGGTTATGTTATATTCTTTCGACGACTAACCCTAGTAGTTAAACCGGGGGGTTAGAGGGGGGGTGAAGCCTCCCCTTCCTTACATCGGGCGTAGCGAGGCATAGTAGCCTCCCTCTACGAGGTCTAGGGCAACACCCCAGGAAATTTTTTCTTGGACCCTATATTAGGTGGGCGGACCTACCTATGGTTTTGTGCATGGATTTCGCACATGATTTTGGGTGCGATGGTTTTCAATCCATGGTATTTTGTAAACCCAGTCAAGGGAAATACGGTTATATTCTAATCAAGGATTAATGAATTGGGGTTTATGGATGCTTTGGCATGTATATATATGTTTTGTAACATTGAGAGGAACATAATGAAAAATCAATCTAGTAGTCCCGGTTTTGGAATCCAGGGGAAAATCTCTATGTATATTTGTTTTTTGTGTCATTCTCTCGCCATTGTTTATTTTCTGTTTTTAGAATTCGTATGCAGGAAATTTTTGTACAGGGTTAAAACCTACACCAACCCCCGAATGGAACCAACATATAATTGTATTAACCGACCACCATATATTTGTATTAATTGTTGGTGGAACCATATTACATAATTGTTCATCATTTGTGATTGCACCGAAACCATTTGCAACCATTTATTGCCTTACATAAAAAACAATCGAGCTATTATGGGAGGTGGGGGCTTCGAAACGACAACCTCCACCGACCTAGTTAGCTCCACCACAAACGAGCCACGAGCTCATTCCTTGGTGGCTCCGCCTAGCAAATATTATTTAAACTCAAAACATTCAGTCGACCAGGCATTCGAGGTGGACCGACAAAGGAGTGGTGGAACCCTTACCATCCCTAGGGTACAGAACCCTGAGCAAGGGTATCAAGCAGATGCTGAAAATATTCCCTTATAGGGCCAGAGGTGCCAGTGTTAGAATTAGGGAAGTTTATAGTCAATTTTGCACGTTTTCACGCCAGGAATCCATCCGTGCAGTCTGTTTCCCCAGATAGGATCTCCATTTTCGGGCCATCATCCATATTCGAGGTTTAAGGGTAATTTTTGTAAAGTTTCTTGTAACTGACTTCTTTGATGCCACTTAATAAAAAAAGGCCTCCCCACTTTTGAGAAGGGGCCGGAGACGTAGCCCACATTGGGTGAACTTCATAAACAAATCATTGTGTCCTCGATCTCATGTTTGCTTATAGTTTCCGCTCATTTTCATTTTGTTTAGGTTACTTGGTTAATATGCTCTTTTATATGCAATTTTGAATGCATTCTTGAAGTTAAAAGATCTGGATCAATGAACAAGGATGATAATGGAAATGGAATTTTGTTATGAATACTACCAAAGAATACAAATCAGAAGATTGTCTTCAAGGATAAGAAGGTTGATGATGCAGTAAAAATTATGATCTAGGCTAGCCAAGACCAGAGCCTCTCCAAAGGCCCTTTTGATTATAGCAAATGATTTTCTTGCTTCTCAAGTCCATTTGACCTCTTTGTCTTTCTTCAACATATATGTGATCTCCCTCACAATCTCAACATAGTTGGGCACAAACCTTATCAAGAAATTTATCTTGCCTAAGAAAATTTGTATCTCCCTTTTGTTCCAGGGAAAAGGGACACTACTAATTTCTTCTACCTTTTTGGGATCAATATTCACTCCTCTTCAGACTATGTGACCCAATATTTTTCCTTCTTTGAGGGAAAATTGGGACTTATTTGGGTTCATAGATAACCCATATTTCCTGCATTTTTCAAATTTATGTTGTTAGTGTTTCAAGTGTTCATCATCATAATTTGAGAAGACTATTATGTCATCCAGGTAAATTACCACAAATTTATCCTGCTCCCCAAAAAACTTTATATCCATCACCCTCTGAAAGGTGGTACCAACATTCATGAGACCAAAAGGAATTATGGAATACATGAATTTTCCCTAAAGTGTGGTGAAGGCATCCTTTTTCTGATCATTAGGATGCAAAGCAATTTGGTTATATCCTGAGAACCCATCAATCATGGACAACCTTGATCACGGCAGCACTTTTTGCATGATATAATCTATCTTGGGCAAATGGTAATTATCCTTTAGAGAAACCCTATTGAGGTTCCTAATTTCCACACACAATATGATCTCTCCATTCTTCTTCCTGACAGGAAGTAGATTAGCCACCCAATCTGAATATCTCAAAGGCAAAATAATCTTAGCTTGGAGCATTTTCTTCACTTCTTCCTATATCAATGGGAGGAGAAGGGGATTGATTTTCCTAAGTTTTTGTTTGTGAGTTCTAATTCCTTATTTCAAAGGAATTTTGTGTTGAATGACACTAGTATAATAGGTTTTTAAATCATCATAGGAGTAGGCAAAAATATCAGTATATTCTTTAAACAAAACAAGGTACCTTTGTTTGTATTATTTTGGGATCCCCTTGGAAAATTTAACTAGCTTGGGTTGTTGTTTTGTACCAATGTTGCATTCCTTTGTATCCTCTTCGTGCTCCTTCTTCCTGGTTTTATTTCCATATCATTAGCATTAAACAATATTTCCAATGGAACCAACCCCTTTGGGCTTATATTTCCCCTCAATTGCAATTTTTTTTCCCATCTATAGACTCTTTTGAAGGCACATGCTACACGGCTCCTTCAATTTCCTCAATGTCCTCACCTTCCTGGTTAATTATAGAGTTGGAAAATTCTCCAATAACTTCCATAAACCATTTAATTTGATCCTCATCCTCAAACACCTTCCATTATTTTACATTGTTCGATATTGAAGGTTTGTGTCTAATCTCAACTTCATATATGAGTAGGGGTTTTGTGATGGTTTGAAGGTGTTGGTTGTTATTGCTAAGGAATCAGCCATTCTATTTTTCTCTCTAGGAAAAACGTGATGTTAAATGCCAAAAATAAATTCTCAATCAGGGCCCACACTTCATTATTGTAGGATTTCAACCTAGGATGTTTGGTTTAGCATTGATTCTTAATTTGTTTTATAACCAATTTAGAATCTCCAAAAATTGACAATATTCTATTTTCATATTTCTGGAAGCTTGGAATCCCAACTTCATATTCAACAATATTTTTTGTAGTGTCAAACTCTAATTTATATGAGAGAGGTATAAGGTTACCTTCTGGAGATATTAACAACACGCCTGCTCCACTTTTGTCCTTAAAGTAGGCCCCATAAAAAAATAATTTCCAAACACAGTCAGATTTCACTTCATGCGTACTAACCTGTGTTGGTGTTTCTACTTGAGTATCCTCCATAATTTGATCATCTATTTCCAGCAAAAAGCATGAAAGATATTTTTCTTGACCATGTACTAGAGAATTATTGGAACAATTTGCTCTAGTGACAATTTTTAAAAATCTAGATTATTTGTACAGTCTATGTTCCTCTCCACCAAACATTGGAATAGTAGCATATGTAAGGTAAAGTTTGATGGATCCTCCAAGCTTCATTTCCCATGATAGAGAAAGAAGCATGTCAAATATTGCAGGAATGTCTACAACCACAATGTCCATTACCACACTTTTTACAAGAATTTGAGCCAAATTAACCACCAATTCCTTAATCATCCCAAAGCATTTTACTTTGTTTGAATCAAAGGAATACAAGTCTTTGTATGGCTTTGTTATTTGTAGGCCCAAGTGATCCATGACAGACAAATGAATTAGATTGTGAGAAGCCCCTAAATCAAGCGTACAATTATGCAACAAAAGATAATGAATCACCAACGTAACATAGAATGGATTAGTGGAAGGGTCTTGTTCCTCTACATGTGGACCAATCATAACCACGGGTCTCTCTTCCTGCAAACTCAAATAATCTTGTGTTGGAATGATATGAGACACATCCATGAAATCATAGATTTTACTTTCATAGGCAAGTTGTTTCAACCATTCATTCAATGGTTAATATATCTTCACTTTCTCCAACTCCTTTTGCAAACTAAATGTAGAGGTATTCTTCTCCATTTTAACTTGATCAAATGTCTCTTTATTTTCTAGTTGCACTGGCTTGCTTTGGACCGGTTTTTCTCTGTTTGCAAGTTCAGGCTTAGAATGAGTAAGATGGGAGGTTTCTCCTTTGGTTGTTGGGTCATACCTGACACGTTGTTTTCCCTTATCAGCTTGCTTAGAGGTGGTTGGTTCGGAAGATTCTTCATTTTGATCTTGTGTTTGTGATCTTTTTCTAGAACTCAATTCATATCTCCTATGTAGCTCAATTTGCATGAAATCTACAAATTGCTTGTAGTAAGAATACATTTATTCTTTATCCAAAGGAGTATCTTAATCATTTTCCTCTCCTTTGCAGGCTTCTATTTCGCATTCCTCTTCTAACAGAGCTGAGTATTGATTTTCCTGAATGTTAATTGCATCTTCAATGCCTTCTTCAAGTTTATATTCTATATAAAAGTGAGTTTATACTTGGTCTTGTTGTTATTTTCTCTCTCTTTGTCGAAGTTGTAATGGAGGTATCCTATATTGGGGATTGAAATTTCTATTAGGACCATTTTGTATTTGCCTAGGAGGGTTTTTGTTCTCCAATTCTATCTTTACTAGCTTATTTGAGAGGTTTCTAATTAGCATATTCATCTCATCTAACTTCTACTCTTGAATGTCCTTTACTTGACCAAAGAAATTGGCTTCCTCCTTCCCCTTTCTTTTATCACCATGCTCCACCTTTCCCTTCAACTTTCCCATTGACGCAAAGTTTACTTCTACATCTTGAACATCAGCCAGGATCTGGTCCAATGAGAGGGATTTCCTTTCTCTTAGAGTAAACCCAAAGTTTGATTAAAAGGCTCCAACAAACACCACCTTATTTGTTGCATATGGGGGTTTAATCTCAACAAGCAAGTTGTTATACAATTTGTTAAACATTTTTATAAATTTAGTGACATCTTCATTTGGTCTTTTCTTTATTGCATTAAATTCAATCAGAAAGTATCCATGTTTTTTTCTTCTCAAGGCATTTCTGCATAAAGATGTTCTCCAATTCCTCCCATACATTGATTGAGTTGTTAGGCAAAGTCTTGAACCGTTTTCTAGATTCCCCATCTAAAGACTGAAAAAATAATCTTAGAACCACATCTAGATGTCCAACATTTAATTTCTTTGAAAATGCACAAAATATTTCAATATGTTTCTAGGTTATGATATCATATTCCCTAGTGGAGCTAGGAAAAATTTTGAGACAGTATTGAACCATTAGATTCATAGGTTTCTACAAATTTAGAGGGGTGTACTGTTGAAAAAAAATTTAGAGATAGACATATTTTGTAAGGGATGTTGAAGACGATTTACTGCAAGGCCTAGGTGAGAGGCAAGGTGGACAATAACTGTTGAAATTGGGTGGGAAATAGCTATGGTATCTTGATATGCACTAGGAATGAGAATGTATTTCATTTCTTCAACTTCAAGGAAGGCATGAAATGTGAAAGAGTGAGGGCTAATAGAAATTTGGTCGGACTTAGGTTTTGAAAAGTAAAAACCAGGTGGGGGAAATTTCCTCAAAAGAGTCCAAAACACTAGATGATGTTTCAGGGGAATTTATCTAAGATTTCTTAAAACTATAATCTGAGGTTTCTATGGGAAGGACAACTGGGTCTAGGGTTATGGGGGTTCTTTCTTTCCAGGTTCTCTTGGAGATAATTCTTTATGGGTCAAAGACAGGATGAGTCCTCTACTGAGAAGTATATGAATGAGGCTTCCTAAAAGCCGGTATTATAGTCTAAAAATTCTATGTGGATTTGCCGAGGTGAGAGATCTCAACCCATACTTCCTTTAATCACCAGACAAAGGAATGCACAAAATCATACCCAAGGAAATATATTTTGATTCGTTCCCTGGAAACAACACTAGAAGATGTTTTGGTTCATAGATACATCCTCTGAGTTGAGAATAAGGTCAGTTCCTAGGACATCTTAATATATTTTAAAGATAAATTTGTTTTTCTCAAGAGTTAGATATGCAATTACTAAATCGGGTTCAATTACCCTACTCGGAGTTAAGTTCAATACATACATAGACAATATGCCACTCCAAAGAGTTAATTCTTAGTGTTAGTGGCCTAAAAATAGAGAATTTTGTTTCATTGATTGTTGTAGCATAGGTGAAAGAGTAAATATAAGAAAAGAAACTAAGTGCATAGGGTTGAACATAGAATCATGTGCACTAAATTCCAGTAGAATAATCGATTAACCTGAATAGATGAAATGCATAAATCATGGAATGCTTTTTAAGGCCCTCAATCCCACACTTTATAGGTACCATTTTCCATAAACTAACTTAGGAAAATCTGTAACATAAGATTGAATCCAATAGCTACAATTACATAATTTCTGAGAGGAAAGAAACACATATGAAATAATAAACAGAGATAGAAACACATACTACACATCTCAATGCTTGGAATTACTAGGAAACCTTTTCATTAATATTCAAAATGATATTCATTTCATAGATCCAAAAATTGCAAAATTTGTAGAGCCTTTACAACCTCTAGGACAGAAAAATCAAACCTTTACTAATGATTTGTTTTCCCCTTTTGTAGGGGGAAATAAAAAACAAAGACAATTACAAAAATATATTGTATGTTATAGCTTCCTAAAACCAATCAATTGTACAAGTGTGCATCTGGTTTAGTTGACCTAATTATTACATAACATATTTGATTATCTTCTTGAAAATAAAATATTTACTAAATTTTCATAAATGTCATGAAAATGCCATGATCCCTAGATCAAAATATATTCATTGTTGACTTCTTTGACCTCTTGAGGTGGACTTAGGCTCTACTATCTGAACATGTCATGTATTGAAGAACTAATCAAAATTTTTCCACAATATTGGATCTGGTGAAGGAGTGAAAAAGAAAGCATTGTAAGCTATTCTCAGATTTGTAAGCTCGATGTAATTTATCTTGGCGGGGAGCAAGTTCTTCAACAACCAAAGTAGTTGGATATCCCTTTGCAGATAGTTAAAATATACAAAAATAAATAATATAATTTAGTTAATAGCTAGCAATAAAGAATAATTAATGTAAACCCCAATTAAGTATTTTATTTTTTATAAAAAAAATTGTTAAAATACAATTTTATTTATTAATTGTTTTATTTCATTATGTATTAATTTAGCAAACCGTTTTCACTTGCTAATATAAGTAAAATAATCTTTTATACCAACAATCAAGATCTAAAAAGATTAACATCTTTAACCATCAAAATCTACCAACAATCAAAATCTAATTAGTGCAAGCTAGAGCTTATCATTTATATTGTATGAATATTCCACATTGTATCTCATAATATTTGTCGTAGTTAGGATGTCTCACTTGCAAGCACTATTCTTATAATAAAATAGATAAACCTTATAAAAATATATATGTGAGATAATAATGGAACAAGCGATGATGCAAGAGTATATTTCTAAAGTCAATAAGACCCAGAGGGTTTCATCACATTTACTAAAAAGAGAGAGTTTCGTTAATTTATTTTATTTAATTAAGTTATGAAGATAAGTTTAGGAAGTGGTTTTTTAATATGATGTAATAGAAATTAATTAGAACAATGAGGAATTATTTACTCTTGATATATGTTCATTATTTTAAGTTGGTAGTTGAGAGAATTACATATTTTAGGGATGTTTATAAGAATTGGGTGATTTAATCTATTTTTAGTAGATTTCAACCAATCTTTATTTTGTATATACATAATGAAATGAAGCAGAAAAAAAGTGTGGTAAGAGATTAAGAGTTTGTCCTAATAAGTGAGAAGAAAGTAAGGAATAGTAAGATAAATGGATGGAAGTTGAAGAAAATGATCAAATGGTTTGTTAAGAAATTATATGTAAATAATCTTAGATATAGAATGAATCTCTTAATTAAGAGAGAGAAGAAAATGTAAATAATACTAGACATAGAATGAATGTCTTTATGAATAAGGAGAAGAAACTCAGAGCATCTGAGTATGAATAAAGGTCTTTGGAAGAGGAAGAAGTAGTTCACATAAGTGAACCAGAGCACAAAATGACGCTTGGAGAAGACAAGAATGTTGATGAGAAATGTGTTAAGAATCTCTTGGAATGTTTGAACCAGCATAAGGAAGAGAATCTAGAAGCATCAACACGGATCAAGGAATCTTATGTTTTCTAAATTAATGAATTGTATATGTATGCAGGTTATGAAGAAGGAAAATCATTAAAAATTGTTCCATAAGAAGAAGAAAATGCATAATTTCTTTAAGAATACAAACACAATAAGCATTCAACAAAAGAGGAAGAAGAAGACCATGCCTAGATATAGTGCCTATTAATGAAGAGTCAACAAAGCTTAAATTTGGAGGATATATAAGGGAATAAGTTGTGGAAATTGAGGTAATGGATTTACCTTTAGTAGGTTTAATTTTGTTGAATAAATGGATGATGAAATGTAATGAATAAGGGGTTATCTTTGAAGGCAATAATAGGAGTTTAAAATGGAAATATCTACAAGAGGACAAGGTGGAGGATGACCACATCAAATTGGTGGAACTAGTTGGTGAACGCAATAGATTAAGGCGAGCATCAAGTCAGCATGAGACTGAAGAGAAGGAAAATCATTCAAATCAAGTCAAGCTATAGGAGGATCCTTATGATTATATTTTGAGGTAGTTATACATCTTATTAAAGAATGAGAAAAAGATTTCATAGAAAGAAAAAGAAAGAATTACATAACATAATTTCTTTTAAAGGACAACTAAGGGAACAAAAATGTTTCTAGAAACAGAGATAGAGCTCAAATAAATGGATATGAAAGACTACAAAATTTAATTGGGATCATAACTTTATCATGTAAACTAAAGGTTATGAAGTATTGGATGTATGATTTCAATATTGATAAAGGATTATTTAGATATGAAAGGAAAAATTTATTCAAGTGGATGAATGATCTGAGAGGATCCAGAAATACAAGTGGCCTTGAAAATATCTCAAAAATAAAATTCATCAAATGGGAGTGAGACCAGGACCAGGTCGTAGTGCTCGTTTCCCTGGTTCCAATGGTGTGAACGACACTCAAATCCGAGTTCGTATGCTCAAGTTATAGCTAGTCAAAGTTATGGTCAAACTTGGACAATTGGCAGCCTTAATGAGGCAACAAATTGGTAGAATCTCGACGCATGGAATCCGGAATTCAAAACAGACAAATTTATCGCCTACATAATTTTCCTAATATCCCTTATTTTCCGGCAGAAAATTTTCGTATAGTTAGTTTATATCAAAAAATAGTGGTATATATATATATATAATTATATATATATATATATATATATATATATAATATTATATATATATATATATTAAAAATGTGGCAGGTGGGCCACCCCCGGCAGAACTGCTCAACTGCCGAAAGGAACCAACATATATTTGTATTAACCACCTATGGAACCATATTACATAATCGTTCACCATTTGTGACTGCACCGAAACCATTTGCAACCATTTAATGCCTTACATAAAAAATATTCGAGCTATTATGGGAGGCGGGAAGGGTTCAAAACTTGGTCCTCCGCCAACCTAGTTGGTTCTACCACCAATGAGCCACTGACTCATTCCTTGGTGGCTCTGCCCAGAAGATATTATTTAAACATAAACCATTCATTCGACCAGGTAGTGGAGGTGGACCAACAAAGGAGCGATGGAACCCTGAGCGTCCTTGGTGTGTGGAACCCTGAGCGAGGGTATCAAGCAGATGCTTAAAATATTCCCTTAGAAGGCCAGAGGTGTCATTGTCATATTTGGGTAAGTTTATAGTTGACTTTACATGTTTTCGCGCCAGGAATCCATCCGTGCAGTCTGTTTCTCCAGCTGAGCTCTCCATTTTCAGGCCATCATCTAAATTGGAGCTATAAGGGTCATTTTTGTAAAGTTGCTTGTAACTGATTTCTCTGATGCCACTTAATAAAAGAATTCCTCCTCAGTTTTGAGAAGGGCCTAGAGACGTAGCCCACATTGGGTGAACTCCATAACAAAATCATTGTGTCCTTGATCTCATGTTTTCTTATGGTTTCCTCTTCTTTTTGTGTGGTTTAAGTTGCTTGGTTAATATGCTCTTACATATTCAATTTTGAATGCATCCTTGAAGTTAAAAGATCTAGATCAAGTTTGGTACCAGAGAAGGTTTTCTTGATGTGAGTTGCATGAGTGAATGCTAACCAGGAACAATCTCCAAAGAGGTGAATGAAAACTTAAATCCTTTGATCCCACACTGGGGCATCCGGCACAAGACAGAACATGGAAAATGAGGAAGCTAAAATTGAGGAAGAGTGAAATTATCACAAGGCTTTGTTGACCATGGAAGATAAATTTGACAAGCTATTTGCAAAGTATGAGAAGAAAATCAAGCCCGAGAAGAAAGAGTTAGATGACCATGCATCGATAAATCATGGAGGTGGAGGAGAAGAGCCTTCTCCCTCTCCATATTGTAGTGACAGTTCTTCTTCTTCTTCTTCTCATCACTCTAGCAAGAATTATAGGAATACATCTAAGAAGTCATTTTTAAGCTAGATGTAAAGTTTGATTTGCCCACATAAAATGGAGAATGTAATGCAGAGAAACTTAACAATTGGATTAGACAGATCGAGGTTTATTGTTAGATTCAACAGATCGAGGAAGATGAGGAAAATATCTAATTAGCGTATCTTCAACTCAGTGGCACCGCGGTCGTCTGGTGGGAGAGAAAGTTGCAAAAAGGCACCAAAAATTGAGTAATATCCTTTTTTATTGGTCCAATTTTTTGTGCATTAAAAGATCAATTTTATCCTTTGGGTTATCGACAAAAGGCTTTAATGGAATGGTAATATTTAAGGCAAGGAAAGGGTCAAAATGTGAAAATCTTCACAGAAGAGTTTAGAAAACAAGCATTCAATTTGGGCATTTCACTTGATTCACCCAAAGCTGTAACAAAATATGTTGGTGCTTTACATAGTTACATCAGATATTCTTTGTTATTATTTGAGCCTACTACTATTGATGCAGCCAGTGTGAAGGCAATTCACCTTGAAATCAAGGGAAAGAATGATCAAGTAGAGAAGCCAAAGAAATCATCTTTCAAACCTCATAATGGCAAGTTCAAAGGAAAAGGCAAGGGAAAGGACAAGAAGGCAACTATAACCAAGAAAGAGGAAGGATCAAAGCCATCATACATACATTACAAGAAGGAAGGCCACGATGATGAACATTGTTGGAAATTGCATCCGGAGTTGAAACAAAAGAGATTTGGTGGAAAGGGAAAGTAAAAAATGGTGGCAACCACACAACAAGACCTTGGATCTGATCCCAGTGGTTAGACATTGATCATAGAAGTGGGCACACAATGTACTCTTTCTCTTCATGCTAATGAAAATTCTGAATCGCATGCAAGTACAAGTTATTTAAATGAGCCTCTCGCTAATGAACGAAAGGGATTTGAATTGTTCCACATTAGAGTCATAATGAAACATACTAAAGTGGAAACCTTATTTGATATGGGTTCACAGGAAAATTTGGTCTCAGAATCCTTGGTTAAAAATTTAGGATTAGAGACCAAGCCTCATCTGAAACCATACCCTCTTGGTTGGGTGTGTGATTAACCAAGCAGTCTAGAGCTATATTTGTAATTTCATCCAAACTAGTTGATGAGGTTGATCTTGATGTTGTACCCTTGGATATTTGTGGTATTGTATTGGGGAGTCTGTATTTGTATGACAGGAAAATAGTTTTCTTTCGCCATGAAAACAAGTATCACCTCACGAAAGATGAGGTGGAATACATTGTTAGAGCTCATCGCATCAAAGTCAGTGCTAGTCTTGTAAGTGCATGTCAAATGAAGAGATTGATTAATTCCAACAAAGGGTGTATGCTCATGGTTGTGAGAGAAAAAGATGCCAAGACACCTGAAGCTTTCCAAGGTTGTGATCCCACTCATAAATATTAATTGTATGAAATTGTTTCTAACTACGATGGGCTTTCAGGAACCAAGTGGGTTTCCTCCAAAGTGTGAGATCCAACATGAGATTCACTTGCAGCAGGATTATCCTTTACCGAACATTGGTATGTACAGGTTGTCATCCATCGAGATGGAGGAGATAAAGTAGCACTTACAAGAATTGTTGAACCAAGGGGTCATAAGACCGAGTTCTTCTTCATGCGGCTCACCAATCATGCTGGTGCCAAAAAAGGATGGCACATGGATGATGTGCATGGATTACAGAGCACTAAACAAAATAAAGGTGAAGAATCGGTACCCTCTCCCTCACATTGATGATTTGTTAGATCAATTGAAAAATATTGTCTGTTTCACAAAATTGGACTTGCGCAGTGGTTATCATCATGTGAGGATTACAAAAAAGGATGTATGGAAGAATGCATTCAAGACGAAACAGGGGTTGTTTGAATGGTTGGTGATGTCATTCGGACTGTGCAATGCTCCGACCACATTCATGAGGGAGATGAATGATATTTTCAGGCCTTTTCTTGATCATTTTGTACTTGTGTATCTTGATGAAATTATTGTTTACAGTATGACATGGGATGATCATGTGTGTCATGTTAAAAAAGTGCTTGATGTTTTGCAAAAAGAAGAATTGTATGTCAAAATGTCTAAATGTGAGTTTGGGAAGACCTCTTTGGTTTACTTTGGTCACATTGTCAGTGGTGGACAATTGAAAATAGATCCTTCTAAAATTGATGTGATTGTAAAGTGACCTAAACCTACAAATGTTACAGAGGTTCGTATCTTTTTGGGTGTAGTACAATACCGGAGAAGGTTCATTTCCAACTTCTTCATCATTTCATACCCCTTACATGCATTGATGAGTGTGAAGAAAACCTTTCAGCGGGGAGGAAAGCAACGGAAAACCTTTGATGCACTGAAAGTGATCATGTGCTCAAAATTAGGCTAAAAAATAAAAGTGTCAGAATCTTAATAAACTTAGCTCCATATCGAAAAGATCATCATTCTAATTCCAACAGTGTGAACGACACTCGAATTAGAGCTCGTATGAGGAAGTTAGAGAAAGTCAAAGTTCAGGTTTGAGTTGGACAAATGGCAGGAAAAGATGATGTGGCAAGGCCCTTCAGTAAATAGGGTGGCGCCAAGTGGATAACCACCATTGGCCCCCACATATCACAAATCACATGTCGCAGGCAGATCGTGTTAAAAATTGGCTCCAGAACATCCAAGGTTTCGATGCGATAAATCACGATCGCACTTCCCAAAAGATAGGCAAAAAGGTGTTAAAGGATCAATCCCTGAGTTGTGATGTGATGGATCGGCTGGAGTTGCGATACGATGGATCGCAGATTGCAATCGCACTTCACAGAAAGTAGATTCCCTCATTATATTACCCGCCAATTCTTCTTCGATTTTGAAATGTGATAAGTTCCTGGATGCGATGCGACTATAGGTTCTGGTTAACTGTTACGTCGATTTCGCCAGATCACAATCACACATTGCCCCACAGTGATCACAGACCCTAAGAAAGTTGATTTCCTTGTCAATTGTGATTTGTGATAAGACAGTTGACCGACAAATTATTTCCCGCTGCATGGCGAAATTTTCACCTAGTTAGCACGTTTCTGGGGCTAATTTGTAGTATCATGCCGGAAATGGGGCAAGTTGTGGAGCGAATATTGGGAGAACTAGAAGTCATAAATTCTTCAGTTTTCCACCAAATTGGACACAAAAATAGGCTAGATGACCTTTTTTGGACATTTTGGACTTATTGGAGCAGGTTTTAGAAGCATTTGAGAATTGTAAACACATATTTTTACACTTTTGAGCATAATAGAAAGGCCCAAGACATTAGAATCTAGACCAAGGAGACATAGCTCAGGAGGGGTCAACTCCTTTGTCATGTTCTTGTTGTAATGTGTTTTGTTTTAATGTTTTGTACATGTTTATGGTGTTGTTCCGTTTCTTATTTATGTTAAATTTATAATAAAATTAACATAAAAACTCTTCATTTCACTTGCAAAAATTAATCAATCCTTAAGCACAATTGAAGCATTTTGTTTCTAATCTGAGTAGGATTTTAGCACAACAATCTAATATTCTAGATCAAATCAATTTGGTATCATATTACTATGTTTTCTTTTTGAAAGAAATATTTAACTGTTTTCAAGTTTATGTCATGCTTATAAGGTTAAAACTTAAAAGAGGAGAAGGGAAGCTGGTTAGAAACCCTGAAGTTGGGTCAAGGGGAATGAGAGCAATGTTTCCACAATCTCCAACAACATTTCAGCCTCGAGTTGCAATTGAGACTCTAGAGATCATGTCTCATGAAGAAGAACTTACAAACATGACAGAAGATGAGAAGACCTTCATAAAGGCTTTCTTTGATATGGCAGAGATGGTAAAGGTCCTCTATGAAGACAGGAATACCATGTTGCAGGGGGAAAGCTCCAAACCTCCCAAAGGAGAAGGCTCTTCAGGAGGAGGTAATGGAAATGGAGAGAAACCTCCACCCTCTCCACCATCTTCTTCTTCACGAGCATCTTCACCCTCTTCCACTAACACAACCCTTACTCATACTCATCATTATACTTCAAAACGAACTGGTAAATCATCTTTTCTAAAACTCGATGTTAAATTTGAGTTGCCCATGTATAATGGTGAAGTGAATGCAGAGAAGCTTGATAATTGGATTCGCTAGTTGGAGGTCTATTGCAGGATTCAAAACCTTCAAGAGGATGACATAAATATTCAACTAGATTCCTTGAGAATGAAGGGTGCAGCACTGGTATGGTGGGAATCAAAGACCCAAGAGGAGATTAAAAAACACGATAGGATCTCAATTTCTTAGAATGATTTCATTGTTGCAATCGAAAGACAATTCTACCCTTTAGCTTTTATGCAGAAAGCCATCATGAATTGGCAGAACTTTAGACAACTTAAAGGTCAAAATGTGCAAGATTACACACAAGAATTTAGAAAAAGGTCTTTGATGTTAGGTGTAGATTTGCAATCACAGGACACATTGTTGAAGTACATAGGGGGTTTACACATTTACCTTAGGCATACTATCTTAATGTTTAATCCCAATAATCTAGATGATGTGTGTGTGCGAGCCACTCATCTTGAGGCAAGTGGGAAACACACTCTAGAAGAAGGTAGTAAAAAGCCATTTAAGAGTAAAGGAAAGGAAAAGGGTTTCAAAGAGAAGGCAAAGAAAAATGTGTCTATCAAAAAGGAGAGAAAATTACATGCAAACAATGTTCCAGAGAGGGACACGATGAAGATCATTGTTGGAAGCTCATCCTGAAATGAGACCAAAGAAAAACAACAAGGGAAAACAAAAAACAATTGCAACCACTCAACAGGATTTGGGATCTGATTCGGGTGATGAAACTAAAATCACAGCCATGGGGTTAAAAGGAAAAGAATCCATTGCTAGCACTAGTTCATCAAACTCAAAAAATGAAACTCCAAATGAAAAGAGGAGAATAGAACTTTTTCACATAAGGGTGATATCAAAACATAGCAAAATTGATATGTTGTTCGATAGCGGCTCTCAAGCCAATCTTATCTCTGAAAACATAGTCAAAAGTTTAAATTTGGAAACCATTCCACATCATAAATTGTATCCACTTGGAGAGGTGTGTGACAATGTGCAATTGCTGGTTACGAGAAAGTGTAAACTGAAATTTTCCAATACTGCAAATTTCATAGATGAAGTGGAGCTTGACGTTGTGCCATTAGATATTTGTGGCATAGTTTTGGACAGCCCGTACCTTTATGACAGAAAATATATCTTCCATAGACATGAAAACAAATATCATTTATTCAAAGGTGGAGTATAATATATTGTGAGAGCTCATAGCAAGAAAATAAATATTTCTCTTTTAAATTCAGAGCAAATGAAAAGACTAGTGAATTTGAGAAAGAATTTTGTGGTTATCATGATCAAACCTAGGAATGATGTTGATAATGAAGATTTTAAAGGTTGTGATTCGAATTTGAAATCTAAATTGGTTGACTTAGTTAACCAATATGATGAGATGTTTCAAGAACCAAAGGGATTACCTCCCAAGAGAGGAATCCAACATGAGATACAGTTGCAACATGATTGTCCTCTTCCTAACATTGGCATGTACAGGATGTCAGTGATGGAAAGCGCAGAAATTAGGAAGAAAATTCAAGATTTGTTGAATAAAGGGATCATCAGACCATCTTCCTTGCCATGCGATTCACCTATTGTCTTGGTTCCAAAGAAGGATGGAACATGGCGCATGTGTGTAGACTTTCGCACATTAAACAAAATTACGGTAAAGAACCGTTACCCACTGTCCAAAATAGAATATTTACTTGATCAATTGAAAGATGTAAATTATTTTACTAAGTTGGATTTAAGAAGTGGCTACCATCAAATTTGAATAGCTGAAGGAGACATTTGGAAGACATCATTCAAAACAAAATAGGGTTTGTTTGAATGGCTAGTTATGTCGTTTGGTTTATGTAATTCTCCCGCTACATTCATGTGTGTGATGAATGATGCATTGAGGACATTTCTTGATGAGTTTGTCATAGTCTACTTACATGAGATCTTTGTTTTCAGTAAATCTTGGGATGAACATGTCATGCATGTAAGAAAAGTACTTGATGTCTTGAAAAAAGAACAGTTGTATCTTAAGATGTCCAAGTGTGAGTTAGGGAAAACTTCTTTAGTTTAATTGGGTCATATTGTTGGAGGAGGTGAGTTGAAAATAGATCCCTCCAAGGTTGACGTCATTGTGAATTGGCCAAGGCCCAAGACAGTTACAGAGGTAAGAATTTTTTTGGGAGCAGCCGAATATTGGAGGAAATTCATTGCTAATTTTTTTCTTGTAGCCACTCCTTTGCATGTGTTTACAAGTGTGGAAAATGTTTTTTAGTGGGGAGGCAAACAACAAAAGGCCTTTGATGTGTTGAAGGAAAAGATCAGTATAGCTCCAGTACTCACACTTCTAGACTTGAGACAGTCATTTGAGATTTAGACTGATGCTAGTGATTATGCTATGGGTGCAGTCCTCATGCAACATGGTAAGCCTATCTGTTTTAATTCAGAAACTTTTAATGGTGCAGTGATTAAATATCCTACATATGACAAGGAATTGTATGCATTGGTGAAAAGTGTGAAAAAATGGAACACTACTTGATGGGTAATGATACAATCATTCACACTGATCATCAACCATTGCAATACCTGCAATCACAATCAAAGTTGCAACAATCAAGGCACTTCTGATGGATGGGTTTTCTTCAACAATTCCACTTGGTAATCAGGTATAAGAAAGGTATTTACAATAAAGTTGTCGATATGCTTTCTAGACCTATTGTTAGTGCAACTACTTTACTTAAGCACAATTATGTTTTACATGAAAGTTACATTGAGAATATGCATTAGATAATGACTTTCAAGATGTTTATGCAAGCTTGAGTCAAGGTAACCAAGTAGAGGAATTGGATTATCATTTGCGTGATAGCTTGTTGTGCCATCTTGGCAAGCTTTGTATTCCATAGGGAGCAAGAGTTAACATCATAAGAGAGGCACATACTTCTCTTATTATTGGTCATTTCAGTCTAAGTAAGATGGTGGTGTTAGAAAATTATATATTACAAAGCAATGGAACACATAATATATTGCAGAAATATAAACACAGAAAACGCATAAAACAAGAGAGACACAGATATACGTGGTTCACCCAATTTGGGCTACGTCCATGGAGAAACAACCAGTCCTTCCTTTTATATTATCTAGCAAACTAAAGAGATACAACCTACAACAAATCTGATGCAATTCCCTCTTCTCTCTCGCTCAATCTCCTCTCTCTTCTCGCTCAGAATATAGATCTACATAGACGCAATACAATTCCCTCATATATAGCAAGGGGTTGCCTTCTAGGATAGAAAACCCTAAATTAAACATAACTTCTACTGTCAGATCTCCGCCTAATGAACGGCCCAGATTGACTACAAAATTACAACATTTTACAAGGAAATTTTACATCTATTTTAGCTTCGGGGGCACTGACCCCGATCCCCCCGCCAGGGGGGGGCTCCCAAAGGCCACAGCCACCCCCCTTGGACCCCCTCTGCAGCGTATATTTTACCGGCGGCATTACGAACTAGGGTCCAATGTGGCGATACCTCTAAATAAAGAAGATAATTAGGCTCCACAACCAACAAGTAGCATATCTACAGAGGTATTTTTATTGGCCTTATATGCTTGAAAGTGTTTCTTGTTTTATTAAAGGATGTTCATTATGTGCAATAGGTAAGCCTAGCAATAGGAAATTAGGATTGTACACACCACTTTCGGTTCCTTCATGACTGTGGGAGAGTGTTTCTATCGATTTTGTAGGAGGTCTTCCATTGTCAAAAAGAGGTCATGATTATTTGTATGTAGTTGTCGATAGGTTCAGCAAAATGTGTATTTTGATGCCATATAAAAAGCAAGTTACAACTGAACAAACTGCTCAGTTATTCTTTCAAAATGTTTGGGTGCATTTTGGATTGCCCACATCCATTGTTAGTGATCGAAATTCTCGCTTTGTTGGGAATTTTTTGTCAAGCTTGTGGGGATTCATGGACACCAAATTGAAAAAGAGTACAGCCTTTCATCCACAAATAAATGGTCAAATAGAAGTGGTGAACAGAAAAGTGATACATCTTCTTCGTGGGTATTGCAGAAATCATCCTAAGTTTTGTGATGAACATTTGCACTATATTCAACATGCTTACAACTGAGCCAAGCACTCTTCCACTCAAACTTCTCCATTTGAGGCATGCACGGGATACTTGCCTAAATCTCCTTTGGATTTTAATTTTGGAAAATATGTTGTTATTGAAGGTCATAGTGACATAGACAAAGAAATAAAGTTCATTGAATAAATCCAATTAGTGCACCAAAAGGTTCAAGAACAACTTGAGAAAAGCTAAGGAAAGTACAAAGCAAGGCACGACAAGCATCATCAACATCACAAGTTCCAAGTTGGTGATGAATTTTGGCTTCACATTAAAAAATAGAGGCTCCAAGGAGAAGGTAAAAAGATAAAACCAATCAGATATGGTTTATTTAGAATTTTGGAAAAAATTGGTAACAATGCCTTCAGGTTGGATTTGCCTTCATATATGCAAATTTATGTCGTTGTTAATGTTGAGAATTTAAGGTTGTATGAGCCTCCTTTGATTGAAGATCAAGGAGAGAATATTCAAATTCCTTCTATTGAAGAATTTTCTCTAGAATTCCTTGATGAACTTCAACAAGACACTATACTTGACAAAAGAACGAGGACATCAAAAAGGGGAAGTATCGATTATCTTCGAGTGGGGCTCAAGGGTACAAATCCTTTAGAATATAAATGGATAGAAGTTGGAAAGGTGAGGAAACTATACCCTTGTGGAGCGCTTGAAAGGTATGCTTTTTGAATAGTAATCTAGTGGTTTTCTAATGAGTTTCTTAAACTTTTCTGCATAATAAGTCTAGAGAATAAAAGGATTTTGATGAATAGTGTGAAAATGAACAAACGAAGCTCAATCACCAATAATCGATGTTTTCTATGCAGAAGGACGCGGAAACGGGGAAGCATCAAGCAGAAACAAGAAGCAAAGGGAAAGCAACTGCTGTCCCCTCGCTAGGAAACCGGATGCGGACGCGATCTAGAAGAATTAAAGCCGAATGACCCAGGAAAAGAACGTGGACGCCAAGACGGAGAGCGCAAGAAAAAGGATGAGAAGAACTGAATGATCAGCGAATCCCTCAGGATCTCTGATCCTGAGGGATCGCTGCTTTAGCTTATCTTTTGTATCTAAATATCTCCGTCATTTCTGTTATATAAAGACACCACGCCATTGAGCGGGGGGGAAAGGAAGAAAAAATCGATTACTGTAATTGTATATTTTGGGAACAACTCTGAGCATTAAGTTTTGCTGAAGACTTGATCTTGTGTATCTTGGTTAATGCAATCAATATAAGAATTTTGTGTTCACTTTGCCTCTGCGTCTGAAGTAGCTTTAAGCGGTGCACCATTGGTAGCCAAGGGCCCAGCTCCGACGGTCACTCGCTGTTGTATCATACGGTGATTTGTGTGGTTTGATTATTTCCTTTGTTCAGCAATCTGATGTATCTTTTACATGATAGACTATGTTCTTTAGTTAACTTCTGAATCTGAATAAGTTTCCTCATTCATGTCTCTGTATTATATAAAGTGAATTCCTTTGAATTGCATCCCGGTATTGGTATGACTGGCATCGTCATTGGGTTCATATAAGATAAGTGTTGGCGAGATCTGAAAATAATATCACTCTGTTCAGAAATAGTCATGTCATATATCTCCCTCAGATTGTTGTGGTAACTTAGGATGTGTGCATCTGTGTAAGATTGCTGTTCCATTGCGTTATTGTTCCGATCGAGTTAGTTGTTCCATATGATTGACGTTTCCTGTTTGCTGTTCCATTTATTCATGCTGGTTTGATTACTGCTGTTCCATTTACTTATGCTGTTCCATTTACTTATGCTGTTCCATTTAAGTCTTGATGTTCCATTTCATGATTGCTGTTCCATTTACTGTTGCTTACCCGCTTTGATTGCTCTCAAGAGAAAGCAGGCCTAAGACTGTTGTGAGCCCAGCAAGACGCTGCCTGACTCCCAGATCCCTAAGCCTTTGCTTTGGTTTTCCTTCTTTATCAGTTTCTAAAGGGAAGGGTTATTGGTTCCGTACCCTTGACTGATCAGATTGATGTGTGTGATTTTATCCTTGAGTTGATTCAATTATAGTTTAGTTTCTGTTTCCTTTCACTTCATTAGAACACTATACTACCGAGCATTACTTGGGCAAAACAGCCTCGGATTGAGTTACTCTTTGAAAGAACAAACGATCCCGGATTGACTTAATAATGTGGAATAATTAGTGGTGTGAGAGACCCTAGTTATAGCCCTACATCACGCACCTTGCCTTACCTAGTCTTTTTCAAGCTCGTGAAGTCTAAGGTTTCCCTGTTGGATTTCTTCCTCAAGTCTTTTGTCTTCTGTTTCTCGCGGCTGTGTGATTCCTTCGTTCCAGGCGTCTTGGACTATCGTATCTATGGGTGCTGCTATGCGTGAACTAGGATTCATATACTCCATATGGATTATAGCCCCTACTTCATACTTCAGCTTCAGAAGTGCTCATGCAATCATGGTCTTGCACATGGTCCTATAAGCCCATAGAATCACTGGTACGCAGAGGTCCCAGTTAATGTGTCTCACATGGTGGACCATGTTCAACACTTCGCACACCTTGTCAAAGGTTCCTCCGTGTATAATCTTCAGTGCACTTAGTCTTAGCATACTTCGTCGTTCACCCCTCATCTATCCTACTCCTACTTGTTGTTCCTATTTCTTATCGTGAGGATGTTGTGCATTCATGCAAGTTGCATACCTGATGTCTATACCCATTTGGAGAGGTGGGCACACAAGTTGTTTCATCCATCATACTCATCTTCCATCTGCGGTTGAGGCGTTCCAAACCATATACCCATCATTCTTTTGTAGTCACGCCAGTTCTCAAAACTCCTCTCATGCATACCCCACCATCTTTCGGGCATAGCCTACAGTGCCCATTTTAGAGCATCAAAAACTGGTAGTCTGGCACCTATTTTTCAAATTTTTTCAGGAATTCATCCACCACAGTCAACCCGTCATACATACATGGGCAGATCCCTTACCTCTATTGTCACGTAGTCTAGTGATATTACCATCATGTTGCAATTGAGCATGGTTACTTTGTGTAACTGGTTCTGCCATCGTTCTATTTCCTAATCCAAATCCAATATGCAGGACCTTTCATGCTCCCACGAAATCCTCCCATCCATAGTTGGATTCATCTAATCCTGTTCTCGGGTGATTATCTTGTAGACACAGTCTAGATCATCGTCGCGCATTGGCTCTGTGTAGCGTAATCCTTTCGTAGGGTCTAAAGGTACCATTACACGTAGTGACTTTTTTTTTCAAAAATCATCTTGCACTTCTTTATATTTATCACTTCCTTCATATCAATGGACCAATATATTCCTAGTAGCTTGGGATAGGGATTGTTGTCATCAACAATCTCTATCACTTCAAAATCTCTATTCGTGCATGCGCCTTCAATATCTACCATTATTCCCTACAATATTCCCATCAGTAGGATCTTCTGCTGGTTGGCCATTTGTAACTGAATAGGAGACCATTACAACACTGGCCTGCCCATACGCTCCCATGTCTGCTTTGGCAGTACGTTCGCGTTAGATCTTATATCCAAAATCACTTGATCCATTTCATATTCCCCGATTTACGCAGTCATTCTCATCTCCCTTCCAGTTCGCATTGTGTGCTTCCCGAGCTTCCAGACTACGTATAGTTCTCCTAACGTAGCACACCTAGTGATGAGTTTCTAGAATCCCTTCACAACCTTACTGTTGTGCAATAGCTTCATGTATGTCTACAAAAAGGTAGTAAGCGTTGATGGGTCCATCTCCAGTTCTAGTTTGTCTTTACTACCTAAAGTGGAGGTCTCCGTGAAGCTCTTCTTAGCTTCCATGAATATCTTCTTCACGTACTTGTAGGAGAATTGTGAACCAAAGCACTCTCTTCAGGTTGTTTGCCCTTGTCATCTCTTGTCGTAATACCGCTTCGGAGCAAAATTCTTACATTCGGGTCCTCTTCGCGTAGCTTAGACCCCATAATTTGTAGGTTCTGAGTTGAGAGAGGCTAGAGTATTCCTTTATTGCACAGCCTCGCTATCAGTGTAGGGAAATCCTCCATCTCATGATCAAAGTGGGTACAATATAAACATGATGTTCTAATCGGATTTGTACAATTGCAGGCATAATGCCCTGGCCCTTCGCAATTGTAACAAATTAACTATCTGCGACCCCTTCCTAGTCCCATTCCACCTTGACCTCATCCATGCCGATGAAATCCAGTGCACGCCATTCCTACATTTTGATCGAGGGCTCACGTTTCGGTCTGAACTCTATATGTAGGAGTCTGATCCATCATCATTTCATAACTTCTACAAGTGCATTCATCATGGCCTACTGATCTGTAGAAATTACAGAACAAATGTTGGGACGTCTACGTATACTTTTGTAATAGGTGACAATTATGTGTTGCATGCTTCCCTCCTATCTGACAAATCATGCACCATAATGTAGGAATCATGCTCGGTCGTGCTTCTGCCTCTGGTCTCAATGTCATTGGGCCTCCTCTCGCTAGGTAGTTCGCGAAGACTAGACAATGGTTCTTGTCATGGCCCTAGCCTTTGCATTTTATGCACCATACATCCTCGCAAGCTTCTAGGCAAGTTGTCTCGTCCTGTTTCAAACTCTGCATTTCCAGACACAAATTTTTCAATTGCACGTAGATTTGTTGGATCCCCAGGCCAGGATCTTGTATCGGGGTCTTGTGCAGTCTCATTGAAATCTCAAAAGCTTCGGCCTGTGTGGATAACTTATAATGTGACATCGCGGTCCTTATATGCCACATTAGTGATGCTACAAAGCATGTGCGATGATGTCCATCCATCAAGGTCATGTTGGCTTCACAAATCACACTCTTTAGTCATTGATCTAGTTCCCATGGGGTATCGCCTAGAAGCATCGCAATTTCCTTAAACCCGATAATCGACTGTGTCTTCGATTTTGGCCTGCTAAATTTCCTGTTCAGCGCAACCTAGATATCTGTGATCCCCCCATTTGGATGGTCATTAGAATGCTTAATGTATCATGTTAGTGCATGATCCTGCAATGCGCTTACCGGCATTGCCTTATTTATATTGTCATCCACAACTCCTTGTGCTTCCCATACAACTTTTACTACGAATCAAAATTGGTCCAGATCGTTGTTCCCTACTTCTTTGAACACAAGTAATTTTATCGTGTTCGCCATACTGAACTGTGGCGGTGCCGGAGGTGGTGTGGGCAGAGATGGGGGTGAAGATGGTGAAACCGGTGGTGGTGTAGGTGGAGGTGGTATGTACAGAATTCGCTGCCTTATTAGACTGATCACACTTGTCGGTGAAACTTTCATGAGCTCTTCCTCACTTTCTCGTGGAGGTGAAATCAAGGGACTATTCTCTAATTCTTCACTACCATTTATGTATATCTTCCCACTTTGCGTGGTCCCAAACATCAATTTATTTTCACAACCTACTTTTCACATGGTAGCATTTTAATCCAAGTGTTCAAATATTTAATGTACTTACCTCGCAGTCCTTTGAGGAAGCATCGTTCCACCTCGTTGTAGCTAATTGATGTGTCTACCACGATTTTGGTGATAAACCCCCCTATAATTCAATCAAGTGAATGGTCCACAATGCGCACGATCTTATATTCTGATGCTTCTAGTCTACACACCAGTTCTGTAGTCTACACAATTGGTTTGTCAAGCCTACACATTCCCTGACTTTCTGCTAGCTTTGTGATCCACTCATACAACTCAGAGGGGAAGGATGCAAATAAAATTTTGTGGATTTCCATATATAAGTAGTGCTCTAACCATTGTTCCTTCGATACTCACATATTCCTATTTTCCTTCGCTGTGAACTCGTGAATTTTTCTGTCCAACCACCATTCAATTTATTTCTTTGTCGGATTCTAATGACACGACATCAGACATCCCTTATGCAGATCTCAGTGCTGATAATAGAACCATTTGGTGGCTTATTGGGGCTTGACGCAGGTTTGGAGTTGATTTAGCCAAACAAATCCTAGTAGTATTGGCCCTTTCAGCAACAGTCCGTGGAATGCAGACTGATGTGTCACCTGAAGTAGTATGGGAGGGTGCTAGAACCAAGTTTTCACACCCTGGAGATGTCTAATGGTTTCAAGTGGTTCACGGTTCAGTCCTACACACATGTCGTTATGCACACTTACACGTACCTCGTAGCCTGTGATGCATCCTTCATGCAACCCTACTTAGGGGCTAAATGCTATTATTACCTGAGTCCTTACTAGTATTCCATCGTTAGTTGATTAACTTAGCTTATTTGCACGTGTAAAATATACTTAGCAACATAAATCATTCATATAAGTGTGTGCAGTAAATAAATAATATTCTTGCATTTGCTATCAAACATGTAATAACTCAAGAACAAATACATAGAAATTGGATAAAACTTCTCTTTATTATTCTCTTCTACAGTACAAACTTGACCCTACACCACGCACTTAGCTGCAGGGGTTCGTGCACTCAACTGCAAACAACTAGGCCTCTGTGCGCTCAGCTATAGAGCCTTCTCCTACCCTACAACCCAAGATATGCTTAGACACTTGCTCTATGTTCCTACTTCCCTATCTCTTCCCCCCCCCCCCTTTTACACTTAGAGCTTCGCTCTATTTATACAATCCCATGGTCCGTGAACCATGGGTAGGCCGACATTACATTACAAACTAGGGTGGGCAACCCTATGGCTCTGCCATACTTCCGCGCCCACAATTCATGGGGCTTTACAACCTTATTCAGTCAAAACATGGGCTTTGAGCCCCAAGACATGCCTTGGGGGAATTCCATGCCTAACATTGAGGGATTAGTTTTTCCACATAAAATTTGTCAACTTGGAAAACTAATTTTTTGAAAATAAGTGAATATTATTTGTAACATAAGATATATGTTTTTAGCCATAATCCTCCCTATACCCCGTCAACTTTCACCTTTCCTTATATAATATCCCCTTTAGGAACCCATTCTCTACTAACCTTGGTCATTATTTATTAAGTGTATAAAATAAAATAGTCATGCAAAATATCTAACAATTTAAATTATTAGTATCTCAAGAAGTAGAATTAGGATATTATATAGGAAGTCAATGAAGTGTGGCCCTTGTGGATGAGCTCTTGAATATGATGTTTTTTTTTCATTCTATAGAAGAGAGAATATAGTTAGATATAGGAACACTAATATTATATCAATTCATTGCTTGACCTAGTAGTTGAAACACACCCCAATGAGGCAAGGGAATATATCTCTATAATCTTCCACTATCTTATCCACCTTCTTTTTATGTGTACATAAACTACAGGTAGAGGTCAAGGCAATCATAGTTATATTTTATTCAAATTGCAAGAAATTCACGAAGAGAAGAAATATCCCTCTTTATGAGAATACCATTCTACACTTCTTCCCTAAGATCAAGGAATATATAATAATCAAAACGACCATCGATTCCCTATATAGCTAACATGAAAAAGTAATAATGGCATTATAGGAGCTACACTCACAAATCACAAGAAGATTCTACACACTGGGTTGTCCTAAAATAATATCACAAAATTCAAGTGGGGAAAATAAAATTGGTAGCTCATATTTGGATGGTTTGATATGATAGGGTAGGAAACATTATCAATTTACACATATGTCTTATACCTCCATTTCATAACTAATGGTGTATAAATAGAAGTGTGCATTATTTTTAAATTTAACCACTTGATGACCTTAGTTGAAATAAGGTTCTTCTAGTTACTGACATCATTAATCAAATGTAATTTTCAACTACATATATGAAGGGAAGAGGTACTCACCTTCCTTAGGCACCTCTATCTCTTTTTGTTGTGTATTTGTAATTGTGATGGTAGTACTAGGTTTTGCATCACTGATCCTGTTTCCCTTATCTCGTTTAAAATCAAAATATGACAGTACAAATTTTATCATTGTGAGTAAGGATTACCTCAAATTGAATTCATTAATGTTCTGCTAATGGATTTATGTATCTCACACCACATTTCAATTCACTTCTTCAACGTCCCATTACCTTTTGTTACCAACAACTTGGACTAGTTTCCATGAGGTTGCTTATTATTACTATGACATTCAGTTTGCAAGTAAGGGTTTCCTATGCAATGCTCATGCTATGATAGATTTGCAAACCCAAAATATAATTTACTTGTCCTCTTAACGTTTTTTTGGATTTTGGCAGTATATTGATAAGATGCTCCAAGTGAGGAGATTTTATAGAACTCCATCTCTATTCTTTTGTACTAGTGTGGGTTATTGTCGTACTTAAGGACCAAGTGTTGTTCAAACTCCCTAATTCTCCATAGTTAGCACAAAATATGGAAGATATTTATGTATTGTGGCATTGCTTATTCTATCTCCAAGTGAAATTTCATCTCATTTATTGCTCGATATACTCTCCCATAAGGTAGAACTCCTCTTTGAGGGCTTCAATAAAAATTAAGCAAGAGCATTCTATCTTAAATTATGTGTACTCATCTTTGGCATTTTGAGATGGGGAGGGGACTAAAGAGTGTGACGTGATGTTCCGAATTTAATAAAATTTGAGCATAATAATAACCCCATATGATCCAAATTGGATCATTATATTGTTTTCCATCCATCTTGATTCATTTATAGTGGAAAAATTGGAGGGATCAGCTCACAAGACCATTTTTACGAGTGGGACCCACTTTTGTAAACTTAGGTCTAAAAGATTTTGCAAGAATTTTGAGACATCAAGAAGCATTGGGAGTAAAACCTTTCCACTTTAGCGTCACAACTTTTTTTCATATTCTACACATAGATACCTTTCGAATGGTATAAGAATCACATCAACGAGAGTTTGTATGCAAGATTTATACCAATCAGAAGTTGACCTTCTTTTTTTCACCACCATTACTCAAGAGGATGCCATGCCAACCGCCATTATGTATGGAAAAGTGGTTTTCCAGATGATTAAGATGAAGAACAATCTAAAAGAGTTCATATTGTAAGTCTAGTTTAGAATTGAGGTGGTCAAATCTAATCGGTAATATGCCATCAAGTTGTGTTATAAACTAAACACTACGAGGAAAAGGGGTCCATTCTTTTTTAGTGCATTTTTTTCCATATATAAGAAAAAATAACCGAGAGGGGTAGGTGTTAGAGAACACAAAAACGATTTGTGCAATATAGTAGCCCACAAGCCAAAGACATGTTTATTTGAACTCACAACCATTTTCTATTCAAAGAAAGACAACAAAGTGACCTCTCCTTCGAATTGGGTTTTCTCACAAAAGGGTTTCCCAGGTCATATCTTGTGTCAATTGTGATTTGTGAATTTTTTATTTTGATACTCTCTATTTTTTGCATAATTTTAATTTGCATCAATATGCAATAAACCATATTCTACAAACCCATGAACCTAAAGAAAAATAAAACCATAATAATGCATATTTCAAACTTTTAAATATTGTTGAATCAGATTTGTTCTAACAATGTCCAGCGGAATATGCATGAAAATTTACGGATCACTATAAAAAATTGAACCTTTTTCCAAAAGCATCTCCATATATATCTATCCATCAAATAAGGTAATGTTAAAATTAACTTGTACCATAAGAGTGTCAAACCACTAAAATTGTTTCTTTTTTTTCTATGTTTCTAGAATCGTTGCTTGTTGTTGAAGGATCTTGGTGAGATTATTGAACACCATATTCCTCTATCACTTGAGGGATTCCTAGAGCAACAAGTTGATAATATCTCTTACTCCATAAATATTTTCTTCTACAATAGTAGGTTTCTTAGATCTGCAAGAGTGGCACTTTCTGAGTTCAACAGGTTCGAAACCCAACGTCATATACGCTAACCTCACAAAGGACATGCATAGAGACAAAAAATAGAGAATTTCTTTGATACAACTAATACAAATTCTATAGAAAATGAAATCAAGGTAGAAATATAAGTGGAATCACACATAAGATAAGTATTGGGGGGAAAATAATCATTTAGTGAATTCCAAGTTCTATCAATAAATGAAAATAGAAAACAAGATAAAATGTAAAACAATGCAAACAAATTAGCATAATGAAAATATTGTTTAGGGGCCCGGATGTGGGTGATCTCCAGGCACAAGCGGTTAGCTCTCCACGCGTGCTAGGCACGTCGCCTCCTGCACGACACTTGGATGGCCACCTGCGCGCTTTCAATAGCCCCATTTCCAATGCTGGGGAATAAGTATAGTATGGTGTGCGATCGGCCGAAGGTCTCGTCCAGCATTGATAGCGCTCTGAAACCAGCAGGTGCATTTATGCCTCAACGCGGTTCGACCATGGCGCCCAACTATAATATAATGGCTCCTCCTCAGCCAAATCTTTGTCATTCCTTGCAGCAGTGGTTTGGTCAGTTGAACTTGGGTTCAATCAGCCAGAGGCTGAGCCTATTGAGTCTGTCTCTCCCCCGCCTCCCATTTCCATTCCGTGGAGTGTTCATAGAAGTAAAACTGGGTCTACAATTCCTTGAAGCCGAGGAGTTCCGCGCAGGGGAAGTTCTTCAGCTCCTAGGGGACGAGCCCGACAGTCTCCCTCTCCGCTCATCATTCCCATTTCGTCTGCCTCTCCGTCTTCGCCTCCCCCCAACCCTGCCAAACCTGCCCCTAACTCGTCCTTCCAGAACTCCCGTTTCACATTTTGCAGTCATCTTAACCAACCTATTATCACCTTCACCACCACTATAATGGTCTCGGAAGAGTCGGAATTTCCTGTTGATCCCATTAGCTCCTCCTCCACTCCTTCTCCTGAGGAAAGCCTGTCTCAGGGTGCTGGGGATGATCCAAAAGTTACAGCAATGCACATGTAGGAGGACTCCCCTATTGCTGGAGAGGTCAGCCGCCACCGCACGCCGGCAGCTGAAGAAGACGAAGTCATCGCTTGCGGCCTGGTTCAGCATGATTTCGACATTCTTCATCTGGTCAACCAATCCAAGGGTGGCGCTGAAGGCGACGACGAGGCTTCTTGGGTGGCTGCTCTGGAAACTCAAGCAGCAAGGGGCTCCGACCCTCAGACTTCGGGTGAGTAACCTCTCCATCTGGCTTTGTCGATGCCATGTCTCTCGCTTTTGGCTCTTCTCTCTGTCTCGCATGTTGTTTTTCTCTCTATTTCGCTCGTCTCTCTTCAACTGTTCCTCTCATTGTATTGCTAGGCTCCTCCTCAGCCCTTGTAAGTTTTTCTTTTGGAATGCTACTCACTGTATCTACCTTCCTTAGAGGCTGGAGGAGGTCATTTTTTGCTTAGAATCACCATGGTGGACGAAGAATTTTCAAGGATGTTCTCCTCTGCTGGGCGTTTCTTGCCAGCAAGGAGTTTTTTGTAACAACTCCTTTTTTTCTGCTGACCTGAGAATGCTGTACTCACACAGGTTCAGCTGTACCTCTCTGTCTACTGGTTTTTTTGCTGAGGGCTGGAACATTTGCCCTCTGAGGCTGCGACCTCATTGTAAATATTTTTCTCCTTTATTTTAATAGAATTAGCACTTATTCAGAAAAAAATAAATAAATAAATAAATAAAAATATTGTTTAGGGTAGGGATGTTGATTATGCTCATTAAGGAAAAGATACTACAAAAGGCCAAAACTGCCTTTTTAAGGTAAAATATGATGCATAAGATGCAAATACCCAAATATCCAAAAGTAAATAAGATGCACAGAAACTCTAGTTAGGGAATTTCCTTGGGACATTAAAAGCTTTAATCCATACTCTATTTTTCTCAAAAGCCATATAATCAAATATTTCATGTTTACCAAATAAGAAAAGCATAAAGGAAATGTCCAAACAATGCGCAAAAGATTGTAACTTGATAGATTATTGTAAAATTGTAACTTAATAGATTATTGTAAAATTTCCAAAATACCCATGCTCGACTCACCATGATGCCCGTTAACCCTCTTAGTTTTTAAGATTTATGCATAATCACTTCTCAAAATCCTTTATCTTGCCATTACCCATGGTGAACTCACCCTACCATGTGCATCATTGTATAATTTCACTTGATATTTGGAAATGGTCTTGGGCATGATTATATTCTTTCCCTTAATATTTGGAAATGGTCTTGGGCGTAATGTATGGATTTGCATAATTCATAAAAATAAAAGGTCAATGTATTCGAGAAATGTTACTATCATTTTGTGATTTCTCAACAATACAATGGTGTGTAAGCCCATCTTTATATGTGTAAACCCATCTTTATATGACTTCGTTATAAGAGGAAGTCTAAACAATACAATGGCGTGTAAGCCCATCTTTATACGACTTCGTTATGATAGGAAGTGTAAACAATACAATGGTGTGTAAGCCCATCTTTATACGACTTCGTTATAATAGGAAGTCTGTTGAAACTATTGACTAAACGTGTCTTTGGTCGGCATCATCGTTTTCATAGTCATATATTACACGATTAATCACTTCTTTGTAAGCCCTCTATGTTGTGACTTCCAAGCAATACAAAGTTGTTCAAGCTTGTATGGGAAGTCATTTGAAATACCATGGGTTTCTTGCTTTTAAGCTTTCGAGCTGAAGTATTAATATTGGGAAATAAAGGGATATGCGAGCTTACCAATCAAATTGGGAAATAAAAGAATATATTACTTTAGCATTCAAATTTTCCAATCTTTTTCGAGGAATATCGACTTCCAAGCCATACAAAGTTTTTCAAGTTTGTACAGGAAGTCATTTGAAATAACACGGGCTTCTTCCTTTTAAGTTTCCGGGTTGAATTATTGAAGCTGTGAAACAAAGGAATATAATGAGCTTACCATTCAAATTTTCCAATCTTTTTCCGGGAATATCACCCTTTCCGCCTGTCACCTTTTTGCAATTCAATGCATTTGCGTAATAATATCACATCCCCTTACCCACCTCAACTTTTTCCAAAGTCATTGCATTTTCTCAATGATAGCCGTGCTTTTATTTACCATTTTTGAAAACTTCGTTATGTGTGTGCAAAATGTCACATAGCTTTTCCTTCTATATGGTAATATGAATTTTTTTATTT
>APFE030828045.1:69222-112737 GCA_000404065.3 Pinus taeda
ATAAATTTTTAATTAATTTGGAACAAAGTATTGTATAAATGTTTATAGTTTTTCTAAAAAAATATTGTATAAAGGTTTATAGTCTCTCAATTTATAATAAACATAAAATGTAATCAATAGATAGATGAAATTAAACCAGTCTAGATCCATCAAGTTTAGAAAAGGATCAAATTACGAAATTAAGCCAGTCTAGATCCAAGGATCAAATCACTTTTTAATTTAAAAGAGACTTATATATCAAGAGATTTGATCCGTTTAGCATAATTTCTATTTTTATTTTTACAACTATTTTTTAATCAAGTTAAAATGTTTACATTACGTTATATTAAATTTTTTATTTAATTTTTTTTTAAGATTTGTTTTTTTTTTCTTCTTTTATTTCTCCTTTAAATATGTTACATTCCACATGAATACTTCCGTTAATACAATGTGTTCTCAATACCATGGGTCCTCAATATATGTGTTCTCAATACCATGGGTCAATTTTTTTTTATTATTATTTTATTTTTTCGAGTTATGTTTTTTTGTTATTTTATTTTTCCATGTTAAAATGTTTGCATTAGGATAATATAGATTTTCTTTTATTGTTTTTGAACCCAGTGGCTCATTCTACAATCTAGTGTGAGAGACATGTAATTATGTCACATCCTCAAAAAATAACAAAATTATCTTTTCATAATGTTGCCCAAAACAAAAACAAAAATTAAATAGCCATATAAATAAACAATTAAAAATCGATTAACAAAACAATTAACTTAGTTATTAATATTTCACTTTCATTCTACTTGGTTCTTTGATATTTCAATTTGATTCTTCAAGTAATAAATAAAATATTTAGCTGTCTATCATAAATTAAATAACTTTAAAGATATAAGGTAACTAAAAAAATCTTATAAATATAATTTGAATAAACTGTTTAAATATTTATATTAACTAATTATATTTAAGTATACACTCTTTTCCTCTTATATAAAGATGTGTTGATAAGTGTGTTGGATATGTTTATTAATGGTTTTACTTTAGCTAAAATATTTCAAGTTCCATAAAAAGTAAGTTAAAAGTAAAATAATATAGCTATTGTTTTAATAGAGAAAAACATGTAACTCATTAAATTTTTAATATAAAACCTTCATCATGGTAAAATATTTAAAAACACAATTTAAAAAATGAAAATTTACCATTATAGATTTATCTTAATTCCATACTTAGCAAGTATTAAAAGAGTATAAATCTTTCATGTGTAATTTTTTTTCCAAAATTGAGATTTGATTTTTCTAGATTTCTGGTTGATCTATAATTAAGATAGATTTTTATGATGTAATTTGACTGTTAAACATTTCATTACAACATCTCTACCATGCTACCATACTAAATTAGATAGTATTTTTTGACATAAATACGACAGATAAACTAAAACTCTTATTTTTTAATTTTCAATTTTTTTCATTCCCGATAAGAAACTGGTGTTCTGCAGTTAGAAAGCATATCCATCGGCTGTTCTGCGGTTACAGAGCATATCCATCATTCTATTGCATTTTGCATTATATATTGTATCTTATCTTTTACTTCCGGAGGAAAGGAGCTTCTCTCTGAGTTCTGCAATGTCGATTTCACCGAAGTGATCCTCCGGAATCCAGTCGCCGGTGGCGGGGTTTCTCATCCAGAAAGCTTTTTTATTCTCTTGCGCGTTTTCTTTCCCGTCTGCTGATTTAGACACATGATGCGATGCCACTTGCGGTATCACTCCATCGCTACTACCAGGGGCCGACGAACTCGCCTCCCCGCCCACTGTCGTTTCGTAACTAGAAAGTTTCCTGCATAAAAGAAGACGAAGAAAATAAAATGTTGATACTTTCTGGTACTTTCTGTATCACATGCATTAAAAAAACCTAACATCTCCAACATACGCATTCTGCAAATCTTGAAATTAAATGTTAGAGAATCTCAAAGTGCATACAGAATG
The DNA here is from genome assembly GCA_000404065.3 of Pinus taeda. Lineage (NCBI taxonomy): Eukaryota > Viridiplantae > Streptophyta > Pinopsida > Pinales > Pinaceae > Pinus > Pinus taeda. Next base: position 71,186 of record APFE030828045.1, read on the forward strand.
TGAGTCCTGCCAAGGTCGCTTGACAGAGATCTGAGAGAACATAACTTATTCGCAGGCAGAAACTTTGCCATGGTGAAAACAAGCAAAAAAACGAAAATTAAATGTAACTTTTAACTCAAGCAAGCAGCTAAGCGAAAGCCAATCTCTGTATCTGTCGTTAGAGGCAGAGAGTGTTCCTCGCTCACTGTGACACCGCCTTTGCCTCACACACCCGCTTTTTAAAATAGGTTTTCCTGCCATGGACGCCATTGCATCCACTAGTTACTTATTCCCGATCGATTTGGCTACCGCATCTTATTATTATTTTTAAAATAGGTTTTCCTGCCAAGGATGCCATTGCATCCACTAGGTACTTATTCCCAAACGATTGGGCTACCACATCTTATTATTCTTTCTTTCATTCTTGCATTTTCACATTTATAGTTTTCCTATCTCTTATGCTTTATTGAAATTCGGGACCTTTAGTGATATAATCGCGTTCTCATCACCATTCCTGACGCGAGAACAGAGTTTCTAAGTGACGTTGCATAATCATTTGAGTGTGAAACAAGAAAGGTATGTCTGTAAACTAATGCCTTTTTATTTACATAGAAACAAAGAATTTTATCCTGAACAAATCTAAATTGTATCCCTTAAAAAGCAAAGTGTTTCCATAGTTGATAGAGAATATATTCTCCAATTGGGATGTTATAACATCTTGTGTGAGCAAATTGTTTGGAAATCCCCTTAGAACAGACGTCACTAGGAAAAACAATTAATTTAAAATATAGAAAGAGATGCCTACTAGGTATGGTTTATTTCCAAAAAGGGTTTTTAGGAATTTTAATTTAAAAGAAAAACTATGGAGGTGTACAATTCAGTGTATGAAATTAAGTGTTTCCAATTTTCCAACTAGGTATTTTATTGTTATTGATTATTAAGATGGTAACAGCTGTTTTTTTTAAAGTAATTGTGTTGGTTATTTTTTTAGAAGTATATTAGTTGAAGGTGATTTTAAAAACCTTTTGTGAAAGATGTGTATGTTAGTGAGTAAATAATTTTGTTAAAATATAATATATTTTTATTTTTAAATTAATTAGAGAAAAAATTAAAGATATCATCGTTATCGTTATGATACATGGTGTTTCAATTTGGATGTTAGTAGAGAAATATTTAATTATGTGTTAATATTGTTGAAAGTTAATATGGTTGTATTTCAAAAAACTTATTAAATGGAAAAACATAATTATATCATGATGGTACATGCTTTGAAGTTCAAGTTTCCTTATTTTTAATATAAATATATGTTTTGTAAAACAAAAGATAAATGACTATTCAAAAGTTATTAAATGTAAAGATTAGCGCAAGTTACATCTTATTCTTCAAATGATTATTGTTGAATTATATTCTATTGAAATAAGTTATTTTTACCATCACTATGAAAGAGTGGAGAGGATCTGTGGCATGAAAGTACCCAAATATTGATATTTTCACTATAACGAAAGAGGCATTTAATGTGAACTGTATGTGTCAAAATATTCATAGGAATATGCATTAAGGTTTCCAAAATTGAAATCAAGGGCATGACTTCTTTAATGTTTTAGCAATGATTTCTCCACAAAATTTCTTGATGTTTTGGCTAATAAGAATTTTTTTTTTTGCATAGATTTGTTAGTGAGTGTTGTCACGAATCATAACCACTTTTGATTATGTCCATCGATCCTATTTTATCCCTGCTATAGAGAAGGATTGGTGCTATGTAAATATGTTAAATGGGAAATGAGAAGGAAGACCGATATTTAATCGGGAGTCGAAATCAAATGGTAGGGCCGAAATTTGGAGGCTGATATCAAAAGGGAGGGCCAGAAATTTAGGAGTCGATCATATCGGAACCTCATATCGGAAGGGCCAACACACAACTGGAAGGAAGGCATGTCAGAAACCTAATTTCCGAGGGATGATCATTTCAAAACTTCGAGGATCAGAGTTGCGTAACTCAACACATACAATTCCTTTGAAAGCGTTGAAGTTGAGAATAATGGAAGATATAAATCAAATCACAAAAAACCAAAGGATTGAGGGGCCATTTTCTCTCTCCACCAAGAAAACAGATAATTGGATCGCAAAGGGTGACGAGGTAGATGGTGTTAGTGCAACGCAGATGTATGGTGGACACATGGTAGTTAGTTTCAACACTTTTGAGGGCCTAATGGGGTAAATTTGGGTGACGATTATCACCACTCAAGTGGCACCACGTGGAAATGATCACGTTACTGTGATGTCATTTTGGAGGTTGGTTTTTCAAAAGCTAGAGTTTTCGTAACTCCTATCAAATTGTTTCATAAAAACATTTTGATCTGATTAAGGGGCTATGATGTTGAGTGGCTTTTGGTCACAAGAACTCCAAAGAACCTAGAGTAGAGAGATACTCTAGCACCTAGGTGCTACGGAAGAATATCAAAGGTTGGAGCTTTCAAAATCCTTTTGAGAAAAGTTACGATGGGAGGTGATTTCAATGTTGAATAGAAATTGGTCATGGAAGCCCAACGAACCAAGGAGCGAGAGAAAATACACTATGGTATAGGCCCCTAGTAGGATCTTAAGGACCTTGGCACCTGAGTGCCAAGCCTCTAGTCATAGAACCTAGTCCCATGGAGGAGAAATAGGAAGAGGGGTTAAGCAACAAGGAGCTAAGGGCCAATCAAGACGTTGTAATATCGTAACATCATCTTGATAATAGATACGATATATAAGGCTTTGAAATATCCAACACAATATTGTATGAAATCATCTGGTCATGGCTCATGGTACTGTGGTAAGATAAAGAAAATGGGGTTGGGAACGAAAGGGCTAAAGGCATCAAAACTTTGTATTTTTGTAATTTCATTTTAAAGAAGGTTACGATGAGTCATGGCTCTGAAGTTGCACTATGTTATACTACAGGATGTATTGGGCCTTGATAATGTAGCACATAGGTAATAAAAGATGGATGGGTTGGAAGTTATCTTGTAGAGAACCTCCCAAAGACACCACATCAAACCACGTCGAACTCCAAAAAGAAGAACTTTCAAACAATTAGAGAAAGAAAGCGATAGGCGAATTGACTGGTAATCATGGAGGAATATCATAACAAAAGTGTAGCTAGATCATCAGCCCGCCTCTAATCTAGAAATTGGAGCTAGCGTCTACCTAAGGGAATTAGAGGAATTGGCATGGAGATATTTTCTTGCATCAATCATAAAACTTCTCGTTACTTATGTTTTGTTAATTTCTACATTTTCAAGAAAATAATTGGATCTATTATGTAATCATCAAGACAACTAGGACATTCAAATGCCCAAAGATCTAGTAGTTCTGACATCTCAAGCATTTCATGATATTCTGTAACTGATGGTTCAAAATGTCTTTCCCTATATAAGGGAAGTGGAAAGTCATTAGGAGGGTTCCAAAATTCGGTACACACACAATTAACAACTTATAAGGATAACCTGTAGCTTCCCTCACTTTACACCACCCATCAGCTTTATAATAGAAGGTAAATATAACCAAATCAGTGATATGTTCTTGCGGCACATTATACAACAAGAACACACAAGCACATTAGACAACAAGAACCATTGATTTGAATTATATTACTTTGTTCTATATGATTTTTCCTTCCTATTCAATTTACAAACTAAATCACAACAACAATTCATGCCAAGAATGGATGGATACATAATATTTAGAACATTACAACTATTTCATCACATAACAAATTTCCAGCTTAATGGTAATTATAAATTCTAGCACCAGAAAATTCTCGCACGTTATCGTGAGTGGGTAGGTTCAAAATTAAACCTAGTCGCATGATATTCTAGAGAAGTTGTTTTCCCACATACTTGTTGGTTGGACCTGCAGAAACCAAAAAATCCACAGCAAGCGTTGTTCCTCATCGACAAAAGAAGCTTTTCTAACAATTTTCTCAACATTGTGAGAGATGAACAAACTTGCTTCACTAAGAAGTTGTTCAAGGAAATAAAAAACATGATCCTACAAAGGGATACATGCAACCTAAATTCAACAGTCTTGAACAACGTTGTCCAAAAATGGGGAGTCAAAATTACTCTTTTTTTATGCTCTTGATGACCATATCCTCCTACAAAAAGAGATGAAGATGAAGCTCCATGACAATGAATATAGATAAATATGTTATTCCCATCGCATTTGTGTTATGTCCACTGTGGTATTTACAACCAGATTTTTCACTTAATCTTCCTAGATGTAGCTGTGACAAAGGCTTTGAAATATCTTGTCATCACACTTAAACTATATGTTATGTAATAATATGTACATTGTTCTTTGACTCTTTAAAACCAACTCCCTAACAATAGAAATAAGATTAAAGCATGGTAACTACTAAGATGGGAGCTCATTTTAGGAATTATTCCTTGGTGCGAAGCATAGAACCGACATCCTTGGACAACTCGTAAGGTCCATCGATCAGAGGGCCATGATAGGGATCTGTCATGTAAATAACATACCCAAAGAGGTGATGATACCAAAAATTGCAATCAAAGAGCCAAACTCATGTTCAACAATACACAAAATCATGTTGCTAGATGTGTTGTTCGTCAAATCCAACGTTGTTCTTGATTAGCAAAACAAACTCATGATTTCTATGCTCTGCTATCAACAAAAGGAGAGATCTACATAAAGATTGCCCCAAAAATATGGTTATGAATCCTTAAGTACAATACTGAGTGACCTCTATATCACTCACTTATAATATCCTCCTTGCAAGCCAGATGGAAGGAGAGTCTCAAACTTTCTTAGCATAGACTCTATCGAACTTCACATTCGGCAAAATACATATACAATAAACACACTAGAAATTATTACACACATATTCCTTCATGGGCCCTCTCATGACCTAGGCCCTCCCATGAGTGGTGTTAGACCTAAAAGGGATCTGATACCAACAAAGATACCTGATTGTACACCAAAATACAATTTTTTTCACACAATTCATTCACAAATATGATTTACATATATAGGTGGATTTAGATCCAATAGATTCCAAACATGGATAAGGAGATTGATATATTCTCTCAACAAAATCCAAAACCAACTCTAAACATATCATGTAAAAATTATTTCGAAGTATTCTAAGTAACCCCTAGTTCATGTAAACAGTCTCTTACAATATCAGAAATTTCAAACATCAATTGTTCATGTGAAGGAAATGGTTAAAATCATATTCAAATATTTTAATAAGATTTTAAAGATATGATGTAAATTAATGGTATTAGTGAAAATAACATTTTATGTTTTAATTATTTTTGTTGACTTATATTTTATTGAAAATGTTAATTATATTTTTAAAGCATGATGTAAACTACTTTATAGGTGTATAGGATTAATGCAAAGAACACTTTATGATTCAAATCATTATTGTTGAATTATATTGCAGGGATATAAAATCTTTTTAGAATTATTACAAAAGAGGATGTGTGGCATTAACCAACCCAAACATTGATATTTTCACTACAAGGAAAGAGGCATTTACTATGAATTGTATATGTGACAAAAATTTCAAAAGATTACGCACTAAAGCTTCCAAAATTAAAATCAAAGATATTTGTAACTCATGTGATTTTTATGTTTTAGCAATGATTTTTACACAAAATATCCATATGTTTTGGTCAATAAGCAAATCTTTCTACAAATATATTTTTAGTGAGAAAATGCAAATGTGGAGCATGTGCAATTTTAAAATTGTTGTAGTTACCAGTTATTATCCACCTATCTACAAAAATTATTATTCTTCAACAATTGAAATGCAAGAAATACTAAAATATACTCTACTACAACTTCAAAAAAATGAAATCATGGGAATTGAGAAAATATGCACACACAAAATAATGAACATTAATATTTTCGGATAAATGTCACTAGAAAAAACCCAAAGGAAAACCAATGTAGCAGATGAGGATGTTTATTATTCTTCTTTAGAAAATGTGTAATTGATAAATAATAATATTTCTTGTCGTAGAATGAAAAAGCAAGAGTAATTAATTTTCTCCTATTATTAGCACATAAAAATACCTAGAAAGAACTTGGCCTCCCTCTGCAATATAAATTATCCCTATTGAGATAATTGGCCTCCCTCTACAAGTGCATACAACCTCACACATGTGTCCATTGTTGAATAAAATTCAACCTCACAGACTTTGGCGAACTCAACCTCCTCTTACCAGAAAATGGGACCTCAACTCTCAACCTTCTCTGGATTTAGAAATCAGGCTCAGAAAATACTTCTTTCTGCCACATGTCTGAATACAAAAAATGGTGTCCAAAAACCCTTGTGCAATAGAAAAATCTCAGCATCCTCCAAATAGATCGAATTCACAAATTTTCTCCCTCACTATATCAAAAACTGAAAAACGATGATAAGGAATTTTATCCAAAAAACGTCTACTCAATCTTTGGTGATTCCCTACTACTTTATGTCCTATATGTTATCATAGTACCCTTTCTCTCACTGGAAATATGTGCCTTGAATGTGTTCCCTGGATTCCCATCAACGTCATCTTATAATCACTCGTTGAACAACCAATGACCACGATCTAACTCCAATCAATGGCTAAGATCATCTTCACTTGTGAAATTGACTTTTTTGGAATTCACTAGAAGAAAATAAGTTTATCTCAATTAATCTCAATTAATTAAGCAATTTCTCTAATTTAAACTTAGGAAAATTAATAAACTAGCTAGTTAATTATTATTAAGGCATTTTTCCTTGGAAATGGTTTCTAGGTATTGAGAAAAATTACTCCACTATGTTCGTTAGCCTCATGGACATCATATGAGACTATAACAATTATCAAAGTTACGTAAATTAACACTCCCTCTTAGCGAGGATGTTGTTCTACATAACACTAACTTGTCTATAAACGAGATGAATCTCGCATTCCCCAATTCCTTCGTTAGAATATTTCCTACATGCTCATTTGTAGGTATATAATTTACTTGAACACTCGTGCGCTATAAAATTTCCTTAATGAAGTGTTACATGATGTATATATTCTTGTACATGTCATGAAACATTAGATTCTAAGATAATTTGATGAAACTCTGGTTGTTGCAGTGTATCACTGTCATCTGTATCCTCTAACCAAACAATGCTACCGAAAGCTTTTGAAGCCATATGGTCTCACATGTATCCATGCTCATTGCTATGTACTTTTCATCTATAGAAATTAGTGCCACAAAATCCCGCTTCTAATTGTACCAACAAAAAACTCTTGATCCCATGTTGAAGTAGCATCTTGATATTCTTTTCTAATCCATTATATTACCTACCTATTTTTGATCTGTATCATCCACCAACCAAATACCATCACCTTGAGCATACCTAATCCCATACTCGATTGTAACACACTAATACCTTAGGACATGCTTTACAATTCTCCAACGCACACTCTTTGGTTCCACCATGAATTGACTAAGAGAGTTTATTACATAGGATATATCTGGCCTGGTGTTGAACAAATACACAAGAGATCCTATCAACTTCCTGTGTAAGGTAGTGTCTACATCCTTCCACCTAGACGTTTCTAACTTCCTCCAATCCATGATAATGTGTGTAGACATGGCTCGGGAATCCTCCATCTTAGACCTCCTTATGAATCTTAATGCAGTATTTCCCTTGCCTAAGAAAAAATCTCCCCATTTATGTCCCACACCTCCATGCCTAAAAACTAGTGCATAAGTCCCAAATTCTTCATCTCAAACTCAGTTGGAAGATCCCTCTCGTACTCCTCTATGAGCCCAATTGAACATATTAGAATCAAGTCATTCACATATTGAATAAGAATGAGAACCTCACCCCCAACCAGCAAGTAGTATAGGTTAGCATCTGCCTCACCCTTCATGATGCTCATTCCCTACAAGTATCTATTAATGCACTCATACCACTACCCAAGAACCTTCTCGAGCTCATACAAACGTCTCTTCAACCTTCACACATGGGTCTGAGTGTTGTGTGCCACAAAGCCCTTTGATTTCTTTATGTATACCTCCTCTTCCAAATCACCATTAAGGAACGGCATCTTGAAATCCATCTAGTGGATCTACCATCTCATATGTGCTTCTAGTCCTATCATGTATCATATATAAGTGAACTTGGACATGGGATAAAATGTATCCTCATAGTCTATTCCCTTCTTCTAAGAGAACCCCTTGGCTACAAACCTCACCTTGTACTGTTTAATCCTGCCATCTACAACGTGCTTGATCTTGAAGATATAACATGATCCAACCATTTCCCTATCTCCCATTATAGGCATAATCTCCCACACATCGTTTTGCATGATTAAGGTGTATTCCTCAACCATTGCATCCCACCACACCTAGTATTATGTGACATCGTAATAGATGGAAGGTTTTATATTAACTAACCGACTTACTAATGCCATGTGGCCACTATACCACATTGTCTTTCCTTCCTACTACCCCTCCTAGGAGATCCCACAAATTGTGGTGTATCTTTGATTGTCTGCTAATATCATGATTTCTCCTATCAACTGTAAATAATGGAATATCCACCTTAATATCCTCTTAATGCATCTCCCTAATTTGTTTCATCTACTACTCCATACTCTTTGAATTATTAGTAATTCATGCACCCGAGTCTATGCTCATACTGGTAATTGTAATCATGCTATGCTACCCTTGATCCTACTACTCTACTCTTGGAGCTTCTGCTCGATACTCACTCTGATGATCCACTGTTGATAAATCCATGGACCTCTTATGTGACTTTTCCTCCAAGAACTTAATATCTTATCTAAGTATAATCCTCTTGGCCAATGGAATGAATATCTCATATGACTTCGAGGTCTCGTTTTACCCCACAAATTACCCCATATCTATAGTACAATGCGAAATACCTTGAAATGACTAACATTTGGCATCTTCCTAGTGAATGACTCCTATGGTGTCATCTTGACTAATTATCTATGTGGAACCCTATTCAGATTGTAGATGTTTGTACTGCATTCCTCTTCCCATAAGTAGCATGGAATATCTTAATCATGTAACATAGCTCTCAGTGCCTCCTATATAGAACAATCTTCCTCTTAGCAACCCCATTCAACTATGGGTTGTAAAGAACTATTCATTCTCTCCTAATTTCTACCCTAGTACAAAGCTCTTGGAACTCCTTTCCTATGTATTGTCCTCCACTATCTAACCAAAGAACCTTCACCTTCCTTCCCGTTGCATTATCCACTAGAGCTTTAAAATCCTCAAATCAAATGAAGACCTCATCCTTGGTCTTTAAGAAGATTATGCAGGTCTTCCTAGAGAAATAATCAATAAAAGTAATGAAGTACTCATATCCCCTGAGAGACTTTGTCAACATTGGTCAACGTATATCTTAATGAACTAGATTAATAACATCATTTGATCTTGTGTCACTCCTTCAAAAAACTTTCAAAAACTTCCCCAAAACATATCCCCAAGTTACATCATCATGCTTTGTGCTCAACTCTGTAATAACTATCATCATCTAACAAATAAATCTTAGTTCTCCATAATGTATATGGCCCATCTTCCTATGACATAGCTCCCCCTGATCCCTAGGATTACTACTCCTAAAAAATGCCTGAGGAATATCCATCTATAGCCTGTATAATTGGCTACTCTTGACTGTAATCACTATAGGTGATCTCAAATATTTATCTTTAACCAATACTTGTGCCCCTCTAAATATTACATCATAAACTTTATCCCAAAGGATAGATATGGAAATTAGGTGCATACCCAAGCCTAGCACATGCAATACATCATGAATAGGAATTAGCTTACCATTCTCCCTATGAAATAGAATAGTCCCTCTTGATTTCCTTTGCTATGAAACTGAATCACAAACAAGAGAATAGATAGATAATCGGCTTGAAAATTAACATGTTCGAGGGGGATGCCTCCTTTACATCACATAAATGAACAATTATTTGATGATACAAATCACAATACCTCCTTGGTATATATAGGATTCTAAGTAGTCACAATATAATCATAGCCTAAATAACATCAATAATGTAAGGGCACAAAAATAACAATAGTGGGCTTCTATGGGGCAGAACAATAATAATTAGGGGGCTACACTTACAATAATAATAAGAGGGATACACTAGTATTATAAGGACCTAACATGCACCTCTCTTTCAAGAAACTTGTTTTCCTCAATGCTTGAGTAGTTTTGGATGCTTCTATATAAAACTCTCATCGTCCAATGTGGAATATTCAGTAGGTAAGTTTTTCCACTTAATGAGATACTCTAAAATTGATCGATGTTATAGATGTCAGGTTCTTGTTTCCATGAGTTCTTTAGGATCCAATATGAATTTCTCTTCTTCGTCAAGTTCTACAAATATTGTTTGAACTAGGAGCTTGTCATTGATAACCTTCTTTAAGCATGAAACATGGAAAACTAGGTGTACTCGAGATGACGCATGTAGTTCCAATTTGTGTTTTGTATTACCAATCTTTTGCAACACTTTGTAAGGACCATAGTTCTTGGGTGATAATTTATTATCCTTCTTAACTTAGTTGAGGGACATTTTTTCGTATGGCTGTAGATGTAAAAATACCTAGTCACCTATGTCAAAACATATTTCACTATATTGATGATCTTCCTGTTGTTTCATTCGATTTTGTGCTAGAGTGAGGTTATCCTTTAAAAGTTGGAGAACTTGTTGTTGATGCTTGATGTGATCTTTCACTGCTTGAACCTTATAATTTTCTCTTAAATATGATGTGATGGAAGGCGGGTGATATCCATAAAGTGCCGTAAATGGGGTCATTTTTGCTACAGTATGGGCAAAAGTGTTATACCACCATTCAGACAGAGGTAACCACTTGACCCATTGGGTTTGTTTATTACATACACAACAACGAAGATATCCTTCCAAACATTTCTTGACTATCTTAGTTTTCTCGTCAAATTGAGGATGACAAGATGAGCTATGAGCTAATTAAGTAATAAGAAAAGAAAATAATTATGTCCAAAAGGTTCAAGTGAAAATGTGATCTCTATCACAAGTTACAATAATCCTTGGGTTTCCATGTAGATTTTGAATTGTATCCATCATTGATATAGTAATTGTACTTGCTTTAAAATGATGAGATAATGCTCAAAAGTGTGCATACTTGGTAAGTCTATTAACTATCACCATGATGACACTCTTTCCTTTGGAATAGGGTAAACCTGTGATAAAAACCATTAAGATCTCCTCCCAATGCTTCCTTGGAATGGCTAAAGGTTGTAATAGGGCCGAGGTCTTAATTATCTCAACTTCATTTTATTCGAAAGCCAAAAATTATGCCACAAATTTCTGAATAACAAATTTAAGGTCATCCTAGTAAAATTCCTTCTAGACATTCTGGTAAGTTTTTAAAAATATTGAGTGCCCTCCTAAAGCGGATGTGTGAAATTCAAAAAGAATCTTTTGTTTGAGTTGGGAATTCTTACATAGATATAAGCAATATTTGTACCATAATGAATCATTTTTCTAGATAATTGTATCAAATGTATTGGGATCTTTCTACAAGTTTTAAATTAGTTTCCACACCTCCTCATCATTCTTCCTTTCCTCCCTTGCTTGATTTATCTAATCTGGTTGGATAATAGAAATATAATAGAGAAATGCTTCCACATCGTCATCCTTTCTTGAGAGTGCATCTACCACAACATTTTTCTTCGTTTTGTTGTACATCATTTAAAAGTCATAACCCATCATATTGGTGACCCATTTTTGTTTCCCTTCTGAAGATAATCCTTGCTCCAAAAAGTATTTAATACTATCATGATTTGTTTTTACATTGAAGTGTCTTCCCATTAGGCAAGGTTGTCATTGTTTTAGTGCATGCGGTATTTACAACATTTCCTTCTCCAAAATAGGTTTGTGTAAATACTTTCCCTTGATTAGAAAAATTTCAAAAGTAGGGTGTTCCTTCTTGCATTGAAACAAAACCAATTCAATTTCTTGAGGCATCACATTCCACAATAAAGGTTTTTGTGAAGTCTAGTGTAGCTAAGACTGGTGCTTGGCAAATTTCCCTTTCAAGATGTTCAAAGGCCTTATTTTCTTCTAGAGTCGAAGAAAATGCATATTTCTTCATTGATGTTGTTAGAGGCACTGTTAGTCTCCCATAATCCTTAACAAACTTGCGATAATACCCTTTCAACTCGAAAAATCCTCGAAGATTCTTTGGGGTTGTGAGGATTTTCCATTCGTTAATGGCTTCAATTTTGTTAGGGTCTACCTTAATACCATCATGAGATACAATATGACCCAAATGCTCCACCTCCTATACTGCAAATAAAATTTTGGAGGTTTTTTCATATAATTGTTTCTCCTCCAATAGTTTGAGCGTCATGTAAACATGTTGAAAATGATCCTTCTTATACTTCCTATAGATTAGTATACCGTCAAAAACTACTAATGCAAATTTTCTAAGGAAGGGTTTGAAAATGGAATTCATCAAACCTTGAAATGTGGAAGGTGAATTAGTAAGGCCAAATGTTCACCAAAAATTCATAATAACCTTCATGAGTTCTTAATTGTGTTTTCATAATTTCTTCATTCTTCATTCTAATTTGATGATATCCTAAACATAGATTCAACTTGGTGAAGTAAATTTCCCCATGTAATTCATCCAACAATTCATCACTAACATGAATTGGAAATTTATATTTAATAGTGAGATTTTTGAGCTCTCTCTAATCTGGACACATACACCATGATCCATCTGTCTTGTGCACCAATAATACTAGGGCAAAGAAATAGCTTTGCCTAAGTTAAATTAAATTGTCCTATAGCATTTCTATACGTTCAATTTCACTTTTTAGGGAATAGGAATAGCTATAAGGCCTAATGTTTGGAGGAGCACTTACTAGAATCAAGTGAATAACATGATCTTAATCATGAATAGGTGGGAGGCCTTTGGGAGTCTCAAATACCTTCGAATGATTGATGAATACTATTTGGATATCTCAGGAAATAGATGATTTCGATGTTTGAACCTCTAGGGACCATAATTGTGAAATTACGCTCGATGGTTCTTTCCTCAAAATATTTATCTTTCCATTAGAGTTGATTATCTTCTTAGGTTTCTCTGCGATACCTCTTAATTCAATTTCCTTTCCTTCCCATAAAATGTTCAAGAAAATTTCTTGAAAATTAAAATCTATTGTCCCCAATGGTTGTAACAATTTGACTCCTAGTACAAAATCAACACCACCCATTGGAATGGAAAACATTAAACTATTAAATAAATAATCCCCCGTGGTTAGCTTAACAATATGACACTTTCCAGAGAAATCTATAGTTCCTCCATTTGTAATCATCACTTGACAATCTGGTGTTGTATATAGAAAGAAATTAAATTCATTGGCTATCTTACAATGGATAAAATTATAGGTACTACCTAAATCAATCAACACTGCTACCTTTTTCTTATTTCTATTTCATTCTAGGTTGAGAGTTTTCACAGTGGTAATTCCCTCTAATGCATTACAAGATATGGCCATATTCATTTCTTCTTTCTCTGGGGTTTGTTCTTAGTGTATATCGTCATCTTTTTATGTTTATTGTCCCTTTTCTTCCTCCTCTTCACAATCTATGTAAAATAATATCTTTTCATGACACTTATGAGCTTTAGTGTATTTGCTATTGCAAGTGTAACAATGCATGTTCTCCCTTTTATCCTCCAGTATTTGTGGCGTCAACCTTGTAGGTTGTGGAAGGCTAGCAGCAACAACACTTCCATTTATATTTGTGAGTGCTAGACTTCCTTGTTGCGATAATTTTGCTTTCAAATTTTCTTGCCGCCTTGAATTCCTTCTCCAATGAATCAGTTTTCAAAAGGTGAAACTGATGTTGGATGTTATCCTTCAATGTCCCTATGAAGATATTAATCCATGCTCCACTAAAATATTAGTTACCTTGAGATTCAATTTTTCGATGTCCTCAATATGCTCTACCATTGAACCATTTTGTTTGATATTTATCAATTGGCTAAAGTTGTTCCTCTTTGTATCCTCATAATGTGCTATCTTTTCCTCCGTAAAAATTTACCAAGTGGAAAGTGGTTTAGAATAGCAAATCCATCTATACCATAAAAACTAATTGGGTTCTAAATATAAATATGCAGTGTGTACCTTTTGTGTGTTGCACATCATGTAGATCAAAATATTTCTCCATCTGTGGTATCCATGTTATAGGATCCTTGCCATCAAATTCCTCATATCGATCTATGGAACATGGTGTGTCTTAAACCCAACATTGGATTATCTAAAATCATAATTCACATTCTTTTTTTCCTCATCATGATTTTCATGGATTACATTATCACCATTGGGAAGCCTTTCTTTTGTCAGCCTATCCAAGCCTTTCTTCAACCCTTCTAGCTTGAAATTCATCATTGGATCCATGTCTACTTTTAAACCATCATTCAAAACTCCCATGTCCCTTTTTATACCATATATATTAAAATTCAGCATGACCTCCAATTCATTTTTGTCAATTTTTGCTAGAGCAAAATTTGTTGCACTTTGTCTCATAATTTTGATATATCATGGTACATTTCTTCCTCTTCTTCATGTGTCATACTAGATATTTTTAGTTTATTATTACGTGTATGCATTTTTTTGTTTCAAGGCATTATGGAATCAAAAAATGATATCAATGGTTCATTATTCACTTTGAATCAATTCAAACTGATTTCTCAAACAAAAGTTATGTACAACATTTTGAAAAATACACACATTTTTCTTGTTTTTAGGAGCTCAATCTTGAAATTGTTGTATCCCTATAATTTGAACTCTCCAAGGTCTGAAATTTATCTTGTGGTATCCATTTGATTATTCTTCCCAATCCCACAAGTCAGAACAAGATTCGATTCTTCAAGATAAATTTATGCCCAATATCCCACTATAACCTGATTATGGAATGGTTTAGTGGAGTGAACTTCTATGGAATGCCATGGGTCATTGTTTCAACCTTCACCCTAAAAATGATATATGAAAAAAAAATGTTCACTACTGATATCTTTTTACAAAATTGAAACCTCATGCTTGTAGAGAAAGTTATGAAGATTTTCGATAAGTTTCTTGTTTGAGATTAAATTTTGGAGCATGCAGAAACCCTACTTCTTCGGACGATATCTCAGAAAAAATAACAAATCAATATCTAAAATTTCTACACAAAATTCAACAAGATTTTTGCTCCTTGTGTTGGAAATTTCATGTTCTGAAGCTTTGTAGAAAAAGGTTATAGCGAAAATGCCAAGATGAACTGTTTGAAGGAGTGAAACCCTAGAATCCAAAACTCTGATACCAAATGTTATGCAAACAAATCACAAACAAAAGAAAACATAAATCAACGATTTTAAAATTAGACTCTTCAAGGGGGAAATTCCTTTACATCACATAGATTAATAATTCTTGGATGATACAAATCACAAGACCTCCTTGGTATATGTAGGAGTCTAAGGGGTCACAATATAATCATAGCCTACATAAAAATAATAATGTAAGGGGACAACAATAAAAATAGTGGGCTTCTATGGGGCACAACAATAACAATAACAATAACAATAAGGAAGCTACACTAACAATAACAATAAGTGGGCTACACCAGTATTATAGGGACCTAACATCCTCGCATTTATAGTTCGAGAAGTACTCTCTAACTCCTATTATGTGAAATGGAACCCCATTGTATATATATCAAGCATCGTGTGATTTAAAGCTAGATAGGAAAGAAATAAGTGAAAATTTCTGATTTATTCTGTTGGAGAACTTATTTTCACTTGTTGAAACTATTGTTTTCTTCTTTCCCTTCTTTTCACTCTTCTTTATTTGTGATCAAATTATGATATAGTGACCAAACTCATGACAACCATAGAATTTGACCTTAGAAAGGTCCTTTTTTCTTCTTCTCACCTTTTGGGTTAATTCCCTTACTAGAGTATTTCGCTATTATTTTTCTTTCTAGGGCCATGTTCTCCTTCTACTCTTCACTCTTTTGAGTCCTATTGTTGATGCCAATAATAAGGCTAATTCTAAGCTACTCCTAATTGTAATTGCTCCATAACTAATTCCAACTTAGTAAGGTGTCTCATTCATTATCGACTTAAAAAAACACATCCCACTACTTCATAAATCCATGCTATATGCACTAAATCATCATCATCTAGTTTATTTCCAAATGTAGCCAACCCATCCTTTACTAATCTTAGTCTTCTATGGTAGCTAACAACATCTTCACCCTTGCTCATCTTGGTATTTCTCAGTTTTTCTCTGAGAATAAACTTCCTATTAGTGCTAGCATCATGGAATAGCTTCGAAATTGCATCCAAAATTTTATTTATGGAATCCAACACAAAGATATATGTAACTATATCGTCCTTGACTCCATCAAGGACTATCCTCCTAGATTTGGATTTTTCCTTATTGTATGTTGCAAGTTGTGCCAGATCTATCAGTATGACAATCACATTGGCCACATACTCCTTGAGACCATTTTCTTTTAAAAATAAGGTTATTATGGCTTTTGAGAAACCAAAATTTAAGGTTCCATGCAATCTTTCTTAAGGTTTGAAACTTGCTGAGGCCATTTTACAAACCTTATGAAATATAGTGAAACCAAAATAATTTGAAGTATACAAATTAGGTTTTAAATCCTCGGTTTTTCTCTTCTTGTTCCTACACAGATCATTATTTTTCCCTTAGATCTTCTTTGAAACCATGTGAAGTTTTAATATTGTTGCAATTATTGGTTATTATTCACCTACTGAAAGGATTATTTGTCTTATGAAATTCAAATTCAACAAATATTGAATAAAACACCATTGCAACTTCATGGAAATTAAAACATAGAAACTGATAAAATACACAAACATAAAAAAATAACGAAAATTGAGATTTTTGGACGAATTTTCCTCAAAGAAACCCAAAGGGAAAACTAGTGCAAAAGATGAGGATTTTTATTATTTCTCTTCAACATATTTTAATTGACAAATAATACGACTGCTTCATGTAAACTAGCAAAGTTTTGCTAATTAATTTTTTTTTGATACTAGCACATAAAAAAAATTGGAAGGAAGTCAACCTCCCTCTTCTAGATACCTTGGCCTTCGTGAGACAATTTTTCCTCCTTGTGAATTTTTTTACAACCTCAAACATGCAACTCTAGCTGAAGGAAATTTGACCTCAGAGCCTCTAGAAAAATTGGCATTACCTCTTGGCCTTCCTTGGAATGAATCGGGCTGAAAAAATGTCGCTTTCTCCCATGCATGCAAATACAAATTTTGGCCTCTAGAAACCCTTGCACACTAGGAAAATAATAGCCTCTTTTATAAAAATCGAACTGGCAATGTTTCTCACTTTGTATCGCTGAAACAGGATGAAACTATTGAAGACATTATCTTTATAAATCTTCGACTCAATCGTTATTGATTATAGTTTTTCTTGGTGTCCTCCACCCTATCACTGTTCCCTTTCTCTCACTGGAAATCTGTGTCTTGAATGTGTTCTCCAAATTCCCATTAACATCCTGTTATAATCTTTCATTGAGAAACAAACAACTACAAGCTAACTCCAATCAATGGACAACATCATATTGACTTCTAAAATGAATTTTCCAGAAGTCACTAGAGGAGAATTGATTTACCTCAGTTAAACCTAATTAATTAAGCTATTTTCCTAAGTTAGACTTATGAAAATTAATAAACTCACTAATTAATTCTAATTAAGAAACTTTTCCTTTGAAACATTCTCTCGATATTGGAGAAAATTCATCCACTATGTTATCTAGCCTCATAGACACCATTTCAGACTAGATCAACACCTGTGTGAGCTACACAAACTAACAGAATATTGATGCGTCATTGTTTTTAGATAACCTCCATCATTAAGGGAATAGGGTATTGGTGTTATGGAATAGAAATGAATCACCAAAAGGAAAAATGTCTATATTATAGAATGTTTAATAAGGCATTGGTGCTAAGAAATAATCCTAAAGCGTCAATGCTTGAAAATGGATGCAATGCACTAGATAAAGATATCAAATATCATGTAGTAAATAGTTAAAAGTATCAATCTTGTACCAATAAAATGTTAACTCGTTGAAATTGGTTAGGGTAGGTTAATCACAAAGGATATAAAGCTTGTATAGATGTACATGCATAATTCTCTGATTAATGATGAGGAAAAGGTACCAAGTATTCTTTATTACATTGTCATATTTTCTCAAAATTGTTAAAAGGATTTTCCATTATATATATATATATAAAGCTATTACAATATCATTATATAAAATCATCATTAGTGTTATTATTTACTGCAATTCTTGGAAAATAATTTGATTTTGAAACATGAGACCCTAGGTTTCAATGTTTTTTTCATAATGTATAATTGTACATGATAAAATACTAGAGATCCTAGCTATATAATGGCTTTGAATATAAATAAAAATATCTTCATGTACTGCAACATTCAATGGAAATGGTACTACAAGAGAAGGGTAGCTAGAGAGGGTTGACGCTTTTAGTGTAATATTATTATACCCTTATTTGAATTAGTTGATAAAAAGTTTGGTATGTGAGCTTCCTGGGGAATTTGTGTGTTAATTTGAGAGCATTCATATATAAAATCACCTTTTGGGGGCTTTGGGTTTTCATTCGTGATTATTCTTGTTCATTGTTAGTGTTCTTACTTCTTGAAGGAAAGAAGAAATATATTGTGAAAAGCCATTGTTAGTGTCTATGTAAGAATCCTTTTATGTTCCAAGTGAAAGGATGCCTATAATGCACGTATGAATTGGATATATAATCATATTTTTGATGGATAAGAGAATCTAGAGCTTCTAGCATTGAATTTTTTTTACTCATAGAATTGGATCCCTAGATGGAAATGGAATAGCCTGAAGGAATGCATTACAAAGCAAGGGATTCCTTTCTTTAGGTTGTGCGAGAGGAATGGGATAGAAAGAAAAAAATTGAGACTGTAATGGGATTGGTTAATTAACATTGGTAGTTGTGACTATTATATATTTATGTGATATAAAAAGATTTTTAGCTAACTATCTATGAGTTATATACTTCTCCTAGGTACCCATAATTGTGGTATCATAACCTCGGCTTGAGGGTAGCTTGTTGTGGAGAATGAGTGTGAAATAGATCCTATATTTGGATGCAACACTTCACATCCATAGTTAGTTAGTGAAACTTTCACTAAGATAAAATTGACTTCTATGTTCACTGCATTTATATTTCCAATATGTTATTTAATGGTTATTTTTCTTTATATGTTGCGTAAGTTCCCAAGTATTTTTCACTACATTTTTATTAAAGTTTGTTACTATATACATGAGTTACGAAATTTCATGCATGGCTTCTTAATTTCATCAATTTTAAACAATGGTATGAGAAGTTACAATTTTTCCAAGAAGCAATTTTCCAGTTATACTTATGCATGGGGGTGGGGCAAAATTGGTATCAGATCCAATTTGTATTTATCAAGCCATATGGGCTAGAGAGTAGTTGAAAAAACTATAGTTCATATGCTCATCAAGGTGAATCAATAATTGGAATAATTGTTTATTGAGATTATGGTTTTTATGCTTTTTTTTTAAAAGAGTTTGGAAATTGGATTTTTTCAATATAGCAACATCATTGGTGATGTGGACACCACATGGGTAATGATTTTTCCATGGTGATGGGAGAATGCTAAGGTGGTGGGGCCATGGCGGTAGGATTGATGGTCTGCAATGTGTCATTGAGCTGTGAGGCTCTTTCTACAACCTAGTATGAGGGGATGTGTAAGTTTGTTTGTCTATCCATGCCCCTTTAGCATTAAAATAAAAAAATTATGTTCTAAATAGAAAAATAATATTGCCTATAGTTAAAAAAAATGAATATGCTATAAAATAATTAAAAGTAAAAAAAATGTGTGAATTAGATGTTTAAATTTTATACTATTCAAAAGTATTTCAGCTAGAGATTCAAATAAACTATTTGAAGATCTATGTTAACTAATTTGTGTCGATATCAACTTCATATATATCTATCATAGAAAAAAATTATTATGGCTAAAATTTGTATTCGGTATTATTGTATTTTGCACTCTAAAAATGTTTGCACGTGAAGAAATTTGATCCCTCTTAGTGCATGTTAGATCCATAATTAAAATGGATCTATGCTGGTGATAAGGTCCAAATGTGACATCGAAGCCACATCGTGTTAGTAGGTTGGAGTACCACCAAAGTGGTATTATAACTTTAGTAGAGTGGCATAAAAACTTTTAAAAACATTATGAAACCTGTCACAGAGTACGATGTCAAAAAAAGAATAATTGAATGAAATCATAGTATCGAGTGGTTGAGAGAAATTAACATGTAAGGATCTCAAACTCCAACAATGTTATAAGGATTACATATTGAAAAATTATAATCCCCATAGTTTATATTAAAGGGTGTAGCTTAATGCTAGGGAAAGGTAATCAATAGCAAACTCACCCATCCCTTTAACTAATAAATAGTTGGCATGCAGAAGTAGGAATTTTCAGCGTGCTAGGTGGACTAGTGGGTATGGAGATAAACAAAATAAAAGGACAGATAGAAGAAAAAAAATACATAATAAAGACAAATAAAGGAAAGTGAATATGAGAAAGAAAAGAGAAAAGATAGAAGGCTAAAGAGAAAGAGTGATGAGGCTAGATGATGACATGATAGGTCTAGTGGTAGTGGAGGTCCCCTGCCACCATCTTAGGGTTCCATATGGAGAAATATTCAATGTATGTAGTCCATATCAATAGTTATATTATAAAATTACATAAAAATTTCTTATTTTATTTAGGTCATAAACTTCAAGGGAATGTTCAAGGGCCTAATCAATGTTTTCAAAGGTTGCACCAGACTATAACTATGATTACCACTAGACTATATAAGTCAATTTGGAGCTTTACCTGGTCTAGAAAGTGGTGCTTGAGTAGACACATAAACATATTTTTTTCAACTCAAATGAAACATATCAGAAAGGGATTTTAAATGAGATACTGTGAGTGGAAATTGGAGCTACTATGATAACACTACACTTGGACGAGGTGGGAAGAGAAATAAGGTACCAAATTAACTCAAGAAGCCATAAATCCTTGCTTAGAGCTGATAAAGGGAAGTTATCAATATAAATATTCTACTTAGAAGCATCCATCAATGAAATTATAATTGGAATTTGGGAAACAAAATCATTAGGAAATTTGCATAAAAATGTTTGTAGCATAATAGGTGAAAAATAGGTCATAAGTTAAACATCCATAAATTTCTCCCTAGAATTAAGAATAAAGCATCTGAATAGTCAATGGGAACATTGATAAAAATTAAAATTCAATCATCAAGACAAAATTTTGGTTTATGTAATACTATTTTCTATAAAATCCAATGAAGTTCACTAGTAATATTAAGAGGGAAGAAAAATAAATCATACATATGATTTCCAAGAATCATAATAATTTATTTTTTGTTTAACAAAATGTAATAATATGCACATTTTGTATAATTAGAAATATCAATTAAATACAATCATCTCAAAATTATGAATTAGAGACATCGAAGAGTAAAAAAGGAATTTATAATCATGATGTGGAGTACAAGGGCCTAAATTTTCTTTTGGGTAATGTAGAAATATAATCCAATGGACATACAACTAGACTGGGAAAAGCTGAGTTGGAAGAAATAATTATAAGTTAGAGAGAAAAGGAATAGAGCTACAACAATAAGAATGAAAAAAACATAATAGTACAAAAGGAAGAGAATAAGATAAACACCAAGCTGACGTAGAACCTTAATTAATTGCAAAGACATATGAAGAATAGATTATAATCAAGACATGAGAAAGACGGTAGAATTATTCAAGGAGAAAAAACTCTAGAATCTCAAGAAGTACTAATAAATCTTAGAGACATCATTTCTCACCTACAATTGTCTACTAGGTTGTACACATATCATGATTCTAGGAGTAGGCCATAAGTGTCTCCTGTTAGAAATAGTAAAGGAAGACATTAAATGGATACTTTGCAAGGTAAAATGAGGAAGCATAATTCACTTACCTTTGATGGTGAAATTGAGATGGCAGATGATGGTGAAACTTGGTTATTTTGAATCAAAAAATATATTCAATTGCACAACATTAATTGCATTGAGAGGCATATTGAATTGGATGAACAGGAAAAGATCTAATGGCGGCCGATAGGGTTTAAGCGTTCTGTTACAGTTACAGGCTCTGTCCCTTGTTTGGCGTAGCAGCAGCTGGCCATTTCTTCAGCTGCTGTCTATGAGCACTGTCGCGTTTGAGTTTTCCAAGGAGCTGAGATGATTGCGGGTCTGGAAGCAGTCTTCTCCCGCCTCGAAGCCCTGCTTCGTCAAGGTCAAGTGCTGACCGACTGCATGGAAGCAAAGGGGTCTAGTGGGGCCCCTACTTTTAAACAAATAGTTATGCAGAAGCAGAAGCAAGATAGAAAGGAAGGGGTCAGGATCTCTGGGCTTGACAATAGCAAGCAACTTGGCAGAGGGAATAAGGAACAACCTCAAGGGAATACTGAAAAGACAAAAGATACAACGTATAGCACAGGCACAGAGACAGAAAGCCTGACAGGGGCTAAAGACAAAACTCCTTTAATAATTAACTCACCAGGAAACGAGAAACGACGAGATGATGATGAGAGGAAGCAAATAGGTGACAGGCAAGGAAAGCCAGAAAAGGAGGGGGAACCCAGTTCAAACCCCATTAAATACACTTCATCCAGTGGAGCCTGCAAACCGAAAAAGGCCAATAACCTTAGGGTAGTCATAACTGACCCAGAGATTTAGGCATACAGAGAGCATATGGCAGAAAAAGCCATCATCTACAAGTTTATGGGTATTTGGCCGTCTGAAAGAACTCTTTGTCATTGGATCAAACTGCATTGGAAGCCTCGAGGGGATGTCAAACTTCACCTTGGAGCCAAAGGTTTTTTCATCGTAGTCTTCTCCAACCTAGAAGATAAGGACAAATTTTTTGAAGGGGGTCCTTATTTTTTGGCTTCAGCAGGTCTATATATGAGACCATGGAAACCAAATTTTGCCCCGGAAAAGGAGTCTTTCACCCAAGTCCCAGTCTGGATCCGCTTATTCTCTCTTCCAATAGACTACTGGGGTCTGAATGCACTGAAACAAATTGGTGACAAGTTGGGAACATTCATCAAAGCCTCTGAAGCTACTCTCAAGAAGAGACACACTTCCTATGCTAGAATATGTGTTGAAATGGACGTCTCTGGGGCACTACATGAAAGACTCTGGTTGGAATATAGGGACGAGGATTACTTTCAGGATATCGATTATGAGCAGATTCCCTTCCGCTGCCGCAAATGCCACGAACATGGGCATTTGATAAGGGATTGCCCAATGATCAGGAAGGAATAAGAGACCGAAGCAGCTCAAGCCCACAAAGATACAGAAGCCTTTATCAAACCCAAATCCAGACAGAGAGCAAACAGACGAAAGATTCTCAAAGGAAACATGGAGAGGAACAACCACAACAATCCTTTTGTGATCTTAGACCCTGAAACTGACTCGGAGGATAAGCACAAAACCCTAACATCAGGAGCAGAGAATGAGGAAAAGGAAACACCAACAGGGGAAGATACGCATGTAGGGGACCTCAATAATGAGGTACAAATGTAGGAGAGAACAGAGGATACTGAGGAAAAAACTGATATGTTGACCAGTGATGGCGGCAGCGAAGATCAAGATTGGGAAAACGCGTTAGCAAGAGAAAGTTTTAACCTACCAGTAATGGCTGAGAACTGGAAATCTCGAGGTATAGAGAACGCATCGGAGGAAGAAGTCAGGATAGTAAACGACCTCTTCATAGCAAGGCAAAAAGAAGAACTAGAAAGGCAGAACAGGAAGCTAGGTGTGGCGAAAGGCAACAGCTCACACAGAAAAAGTCCTTTATGGAAAACATCCAGTTCAAAACAAAAGAAAAGAAGAGGTCGGAAAACAAGTGGTGAAGCACTACAGGAACTAGGCATGATCATGATAAACTCAGGAAAGATGAAGGCGCTCAGCGCCTTCCAGTCCTTCCAATAAAACTCAGTTACACATGAAGATAATCTCGTGGAATGCCATAGGGCTTAATAGCCAGGCGAAACATAGGATCTTAAAGCAGAAACTCCAAAAGTATAAACCGGAAATCATGTTTTTACAGGAAACTAAATGCAGCAGCCCCAATATCAGCAATCTTTGCAGAAAACTGGGGAGACATATGGAAGTTCTAGAGAATGAGAGTCAGGGAAGAGAAGGAGACCTTGCAACCATGTGGGATTCAAAGGAAGTCCAGATGTTATCGGCGAAAGCTAACAAGCACTACATGGCGATGGAGTTCCAACCCATACGTAACTCTAGTTCCTTCCTCTGTATCAATATTTATAGTCCTCAGAAACTAGAAGAAAAGATAATATTTTTAGAAGCATTAACTAGACTTAACAGCAGACATCCTAGATCTAAGTGTATTTTCGGGGGCAATTTCAATATGATAACCACCCTTTTGGAAAAAAAAGGAGGTCTCAGGAAACTAAACAGGGATGCGGAAGCTTTCACAAACTTCATTGAAACTGTCAAACTTGTAGATATCTACCCCAAAAGTGGCCTTTACACCTAGAACAACAGAAGGGGGGGTGACAGACTAATAGCTTCTCGCTTGGATAGATTCTTAATCTCAGAAAGCATCATAATGGATGGCATAACAGTGGAATGAGATATCCTTCCCAGTGGGGGATCAGATCATTGGCCAATCTCGCTCATTATTGAAGTTCTAGGTACCCCGAGGAACAAACCCTTCCGGTTTGAGAAATTCTAGTTAGACCACCCCAACTTCCTTGAGATGGTAAAGAAATGGTGGTCAGAAACTTTGGAGGTTAGCGGATCCAAGATGTTCAATCTACAAAAGAAGCTAAAAATAGCTAAACAAAAGATAAAAGATTGGAACAAAACGGTCTTCGGAATCATATTCCAGGAGAAGGCCATTCTCGAGAACAAACTGGAATAGATCCACAAAGATGGTGCAGCAAGCAACTTCAGCGCCGGGGCCATGGAACAGGAAAAAACTCTTTCTCAGCAATGGCATAAACGATGCTCTCAAGAAGAGACTCTTTGGAGACAGAAATCGAGAATTCAATGGTTAAAAGAGGGAGAGCTGAATACTAAATTTTTCCACAGGTCGGCTCTAGACCATAGATGTAATAATCGAATTCTCGAACTGAAAAACAATGCAGGGGAGATTCTAAAAAATCACAATGACATATCTGCACTGCTCTCGAACCACTTTAAATCAGTTGCTCAGGAACCTCCCATAAACAGAGAGGAAGCCATCAAGGAATTAACAGCTGCTATCCCTAAGACTATTACCTCAGATCAGAACTTGGCCCTATGTAGGGAAATATCCTTGGAAGAAGTGGAGGAAGTGATTAGGAGCATGCCTAATGATAAAGCTCTAGGTCCAGATGGCTTCACCATCAATTTCTACAAGGCTTGCTGGAGCATCATTAAACAGGAAGTTTGGGAGGTAGTGGAGGACTCCAGACATTCAGGGATCATTCTAAAATCCCTCAACTCCACCTTTCTAGCACTCATACCCAAGGTTGAAGAATCCAAAACACCTGACAAATTCAGACCCATTGCATTATGTAATGTAATCTACAAGATTATTTCAAAAGTCATAGCAAACAGATTGAAGACGATTCTCCCTGGCATAATCTCAGAAGAGCGATCGGGCTACGTTGAGGGTAGACAAATTCTCGATAACATCTTATTAGCACAGGAGATGATTCACTCACTTCATTCAAGGAAAGAAGAAGGCATGCTCATGCAATTGGATCTTTCAAAAGCTTTTGATAAAGTCAGCTGGAAATACCTTGAAGCTGTTCTAAGAGCTTTTGGCTTCTGCAGGACCTGGATCAA
Organism: Pinus taeda; assembly: GCA_000404065.3. NCBI lineage: Eukaryota > Viridiplantae > Streptophyta > Pinopsida > Pinales > Pinaceae > Pinus > Pinus taeda. The sequence goes on from APFE030828045.1 coordinate 97,210, forward strand.
GTGGATACTGGCTCTCATCAAATCTCCTAGATACTCCATCGTTGTCAACGGTGCTCCTTCTATCCCTTTCACTCCTTCGAGGGGGATAATACAAGGGGATCCCTTATCCCCTTTTTTCTTCATAATCCTGATGGAAGGCCTCAGTCGAACCATAGCCAAGAAGAAAGCGGAAGGGACAATAAAAGGTCTACAGCCTATAAGATCGCTTCCTGCCACTACTCATCAAGAGTTTGTTGACGATACCATGTTACATGGATCTCCCACTGTGAAGGAGGCGGTAGCTTACAGAGCTATCCTGGATCTCTTCAGCCAGGCCTCTGTCATGGAAATTAACTTTTCTAAGTCCACTATTTTCTTTTTCAACACTCACCCGGCAGTCCAAACTCACTTATCCCAGTTGCTAGGATTTAGGATTGGCTCCCTACCTTCGAGATACTTGGGAGCTCCTCTGACTCTCAGAACGTGGCAGAAAGGGCATTGGGAGAAAGTACTAGCCAACATGAAGAAAAGATGCTCGCATTGAACGAACAGAGCCCTCAACCTGGTGGGAAGACTCATCCTAACCAAAGTTGTCCTTCAGGCCATCCCGCAATACCTTCTCTCAATGCTTCCTACCCCCAAAGGCATTCTGCAACAAATGAGAAATATTCAGCGATCCTTTCTATGGAGCGGAAATGGGGATAAGAAAAAGTGGGCTTTGGTGGCTTGGAATAAACTCTGCATGCTGAAATCTAAGGGGGGATTGAATCTAGTTGATCCAGGGGTGGTCAACCGGACTTGTGGAGCTAAGATATGGTGGAAATGGATTGAGAATTCCACCTTACCATGGGCTTGGCATTGGAAAGAAAAATATGTTCCAGACTGTGACACTCAGGAACTCATCAGACTACAGGAAACCCAGGAAGGCTCACCCATATGGAATCATGCCAAACGTAACAAGAACCTAGTTCAGGAAAACAACTTTTGGGAGATTCGTAATGGCAGGCTAGCCTTGTTCTGGGAAGATGCTTGGCAGCAGCTTCCCAAACTCGATTCTCCAGAACTAACAACCATAAAGCAAACATATCAAACTCAGGGTAGATACAGAGTCAGTCAATATTGGAATCAAAACAGTACAGATGCTAATTGGAGGGAATGGATAAACTTAAATCCTTGGAATATAGAGGTAAACAACCATACTAATCAGCATTTCAATGAGCACATCCTAAAAAGAAAGATTAGGAAAGCTGAAGAGGATGAAAAACTAAGGTGGGGTCTTAAAGGTAATGGCAACTTCTCATTGAAAGAGGCCATGAACATATTAGAAAAGGAAGAACAGGCAGAGGTTATGCCATGGTGCAGCAAGGTATGGGACAGCCTTCTATGGCCGAAGATCAGAACTTTCCTCTGGCTACTGATGAGAAATAAGACTCTAACTTGGGACAATCTGTGCAAGAAAGGTTTTGAGGGACCCTCAAGATGCCCTATGTGTTTTGTGGAAGAGGAATCCCTGAACCACCTTTTCAACACCTGTGAATGGGCCTGTCAATTATGGAGTTGGATGGAAGGGATCCTTAGCAGTTCTAATCGAAATAGAGATTCTATTCACAACACTGTTATGGATTGGAAGACAAACTTCTCTAGCATACAAAGAGTCAATAGCATATGGAAATCGGTACCAGGGTTTTTACTTTGGTCTATCTGGAAGGAGCACAACCACAAAATTTTCCAAGATGAACACAGGAACATTGATTTCTCTAAAGACAACATAATTACCAATACTCAGCAGTTAATTCAAACCAAATGTAAAGAGGAAAGCAACGAAAGACCGACAGCACAGGACTTACGTATTTTGAAAAGCTTCCGGCTGGAAGGAACCAACAATATTACTGTTCCGAGACATAGGATGCAGCCACCCTCACAAAACGATAAATGGCAATGCCCACCGGAAGGAGGTTTAAAATTGAATTTTGACGGGGCTTCGAGAGGCAACCCTAGCATGGCGGGAATTGGAGGTGTCTTACGCAACCAGCATGGAGAAATTCTCCATATCTACAATAAAGCGCTCGGGGAAAGCACGAATAATGAAATGGAATTTGCAGCTCTGGAACATGGTCTAAGAATTGCAAAATCCAGACGCCTCTGTAACATTATTCTGGAAGGAGATTCCTCACTGGTCATTTCCACAGTTCAAAAATTGCAGTGGGGTACAAAAGAAAACAAACCTACTAAGCATTGGCGGCTAGCCAAAGTTACAGAAAGCATTGCAGAACTCATGGATGGCATGCAAGGTCTAGTCTTCCATGTGGTTAGACGTTGGGCAAACAGGCTAGCGGATTACCTGGCGAACTGTGGAGTAGACATTCAGGAAAGGGGATGGGACAGCTGTTGGGAGGAGGTGAACTGTCCGCATTTGAAAGTTCGATGTGCACAGCTGGCGCAACAAGACCTAAACGACACCGATGGGCCTGACTGGCAACGGTATATCTGTCCGGTACCGTAAAAAGGAAAATTCGGGCAACGACTGGGTCTATTATCACAGAAGCGGGACGATTGGACAAATGTGGCGGTGGTCTTCAATGCGAGGAAGAGCCAAACATGGGAACCATCAACATGGTTTATGCCACGAGGAGATCCGTAAAGACCATTTGGGGAGAAAGCACATTCGCCTCAAACCTGATAGGAAGGCAATCAGAAACATTTATGCGCCTGCAGGGGAAGGATTTGAGAGGCGTGCGAACACCCTCTGCATTGATTACAACATTACCACTTCTCTGGTTCGGAAGGAAGGGCATTCTCTAGAGAATTCTATGGCTAAAGGCTATTTAACCAGGGTTTCGGGCTCGGCTTCCTCCATATCAGTCCTTAGCTCGGCCAACAACCACCGCCAGCCTGTTAGTGAAAGGACTTACCGTGAGATGTTTAGAGGGAACAGTATGGATGCGGGTAGCTGTAGATGCGCGGCGGCTAACCGAGATCTGCGCAGTGCGCAGAATATGTATGGAACTCGAGCCTCAACGAGAAGCAAACGCAAAATCGCTGAGTTGGAGGCTGAAGTTAAACAGGAAGAAGCGCATAAGCAGGGGGGAGCAATAGTGGATGAAGTTGATTGGCTTAGTGACCCGGGCACACCCGCCAAAAGAGCAACTCAATTTACCCTTACTAAGGCGGAAAGCTAGAGGATAAAGACTCTCCTGGCGAAAGCCCTGGAGATGAAGGAAGATGGGAAGCAGCGCATCGGGAAGGAGCACCCTGCTTCAGATAATCAGCCAGGTAATACCCCCGCCAACCATGAGTCTTTGGAGCGTAAAATCTCCATTGTTCAGGAAGGGGTGGAGCTGGTTAACAAGAAATTGACCCTGCTCATCAGATTGCTCAGGCAGACTTTGAGCCCGGACCACTTGGTGTAGGAACAAAGGATGAAGGAGGCCTAGGACCTCCACTCCATGCAGGAACTGCAAGCCAAAATTGACAGACACATCCTGGATGTGCGTCTGGATACTGCTAGCAGGATGGGTGGCTTCCCGCGCCCTGGCGGGCTCCCCTAGTCCTCTGTTTCTTTCTGTTTGGTTTTGTCTGCTTCAGCTCCATGCGTATCCTTCTGGTCTATCTCTTGACTCTTTGTGTTATGTATCGGCCTCGGCCCGATGCTTAGTTCATACGTCTCGGCCCTATGCTTGTTTTGTGTCAAATATCCAAAATTTGACAATATCATGATGCTATATCTCTTTATTCCTAAGATAGCCACCCTGCGTGGTGTGCAGTCTGGTTTTGATAGGCCCGCAGGGTGGCTATTTTGGTATGGGAAGCCCAATGGCAGTTCATAGCGAGGTTGTAATGGCTATCTCAGGTTTCTGTCTGCCTCAGCAGACTTTTTGTAAATTATTTTATTCTTTAATACATATACAACTGACTTACAAAAGAATTTGCATTGAGAGGCAATGTATACCCTAGTATGCAAGATATGTTGTTATGTTAGTGTTGGATAACATTATTTTAGAAAATTGCACATCTTTTATAATCATTCAGACCCTAAAGGCTTACATATAGACTTGGACAACACTACTACCACTAGATTTGAATGGCCACATGAGTTCTCACATGGAGAGGGGTTCAAGCCCCTCCTACGAGAAGGTTGTGGCTATATAGAACTACTTTCATGCTTCTAGTGAGGAAGGATTAACCAAAAATGGAGGGAAACCATGGCAATAATACACCTCTAAGAGAACAATGACAAAATTGATGCAAGATTCGATGCCTACCTAAAATAGCAATGAATCCCAAATATGAGGTAAGGCCTAATAAATTGGAAGGATATAAAATATATATGAAGGATCATGCCATTATATGTAATTTCCTAGGAATAGGCCTTCTAAGAAATAACTAGTAATATATATCTAAAAAAAAATGGTAATTAAAAGCTCAAATTGATATAGAAATGAGAGTAAAAGGTTTCTTTACAATTATCTTCATAAGCCTAATAAACAGAGCCATTGTCCTAAAAAACTATCCCTACTTTTACAATAATTCATGTTTATTTATGTGGTTTTGGGAGGAATGCTTCAAGCCTCAAAAAGAGAAATTTATAGTATCCCTGATATGGGTGGTGTTGTTTTTTCTCCAAGAGAATTCTAGGATTTTGATATTCCTGAAGGACTTGGTAACTTGGTAGGGTCACAAGATGGGAGAGGTATACCTCATATCCTATAATGTGACTACATGAATATCTTTTAATCACTATTCGATTCTATTGAAATCACATAACAAGATGAAATTTGGAACCAACCTCTAGATTATAAACATGTTCCCTTTTGTTGTCAAATATGCCATGTAAATGACCATTTGTATAGGGACTGTTGAATGCATCAATACCGGTGTAGCCCATTATGATATTTAAGGACCAAGTGCTTATCAAACTCCTTTATACTACATATTTAGTACAAGATATGGAAGATATTATTGTATTGTTATGTTGTGGCATTATTTGGCATTTTTCCTAGTGGAATGTTATCTTACGTATTTCTCTTCATACTGTCCATTAAAGTAGAATTCATATTTGAGGGCTTCAATAAAATTTAACCAAGTGGGTTTTATATTAAATGCCATAGACTCATATTTTTCCTCTTTCTCCTAATTAGTATCACACCAATGCTTGACATGCAGAGCGGACTAGAGAGTGTGAACTGGTCTTCTCATTTTCAGAAATTTTGAGCAAAATAATAGCCCTACAAAAAAAAATCTACATCTATCTATCCTTCAAATAAATTAATGTCCATGATAACTTATGCCTTTAAAAATGCCACGCCACTAAATTGGTTTCTTATTAAATGTGTGTCTACAATGATTTCTAGATGTTAAAGGATTTTGGTGAAATTATCCATCATCTCATTCCTTTATCAGTTAATGGATTTCTCTAGAGACAACTTGATAAGATATCTTATTGTTTCCATCTTTTCTTCTATAATATAAGGTTTTTTTAGATCAATAAGAGTGGCATTTTCCAAGTTCAATCGAGTCAAAACCCTACTTCCTATACCCTAACCTCGCCAAGGAGATGCACAGACACAAAAAGATAAAATTTCTCTTATATGAATCATAGAGAGAATGAAATGAAGTTAGAAATATAAGTGGAATCTCACACACGAAAGTCATATAGTGGGTTTCAAATTTTTTTGATGAATGAAAATAAAAAAACATTATAAAATGTAAAACAACATAAAATATTAGAATGACGATATGACTAATGGTAGGAGATGTATTGACTATGCTCATTCACAAAATGACACTACAAGAGGCCAAAACTACCTTTTAACATAAATTATGATGCCCTAGGATGCAAACACCCAAAAAATCCAAAAGTAAATAGAATGCACACAAAGTCTACTCACCGCATTTCTTGGGACCCTACAAACCTTAATGCATGTTGTATGTGTGTCGCAAGCCATATACTGAAATATTGCATGTTGTTTATCAACTAATAGAGGAAATGTCCAAAAAAACTCATCAAATTGTAACTTAAGAAGCTATAGTAAAATTGCAAAGATATAGAACCATTTTGAATTAATGCGAAATAGGTGGATAGCCATAAATATCTACTTAAATCATTAAACTATAACATAGATAATAAGTACTATAACAATGCTTATTAACACTACCTCTCTCTAAAAAAAATTGTGTTTAATCACTTCTCTAAATCTTTAGTCTTTTAAAGACTCATGTGCTTCGCATAACGAGCTCACCAAACACTTTGCATTACTGTATACTTGCCCTTGTTATTTGGAAATAGTCTTAGGCATTGTTGTGTGGACTTTCTCATTATAGTCTAATGCATAATTCATAACAATGAAAAAATCCATGTATTTGAGCAACGCTATTATCATTTTGTAACTTCTCAACAATACAATGGTGTGCAAGCCCATCCTTCTATGACTTCGTTATAAAAGGAAGTATATTCAAATTATTGATTACATGCGTCTTTGGTCATCATCGTCGTTTCCATTGTTATATATTGCTCACTTAATAGCTTCTTTGTATGCCCTCGTTGTGACTTCAAGCAATAAAGAGTTGTTCAAGCTTGTATGGGAAGTCATTTGAAATAATACGGGTTTCTTCCTTTTATGCCTTACCATTCAAGTTGGGAAATAAAGGAATCTTATGAGCTTATCATTCAAATTTTCCAATCTTTTTCCAAGAATATCACTTTTTTCCGGGCATTGAACTTTCCCAATCATAGGCATGCGCTATTTGTATTAAAACTTCGTCACGGGTGTGCGAAAATGTTCGATATTTTTTTTCTTCAATATGGTAAACCCTTTTTATTTTTTAATATTAAACTTTTTGTAGAATAAGAATTTATAATAAAATTGCTAATCAATTACCAATAAAGTATAGTATAAAGGCCCTCAATTTATAATAAATATAAAATGCAATTAGCAGATAGATGAAATAAAAAACGGCAAAAGAACGGAAGCTTCTTGATCTTCAATTTTTTATTTTTTTTAATTTCCATTCAGAAAAAAAAAATTGCAGTTACGGAACAGATCCATATTCTATTACTTTTTGCATTGTATCTCATCTTCTACTTTCGTGAGGAGAGGAGCTTCTCTCTGAATTCTGCAATGTCGATCTCACCGAAGTGATCCCGAAGTGGGTCCCTGATCCAGAAAACTTTCTTCTGCGTGTTCTTTTCCATCTGCTGCCTTTGACACCTGATGCGACGCCACATGCGGTATCACTCCATCGCTGCTAACAGCGGCCATCGAGCTGGCCTCTCCGCCCACTGACGTTGCGTGACTACTATGTCTCCTGCATAAAGAACATAGAGGAAAGAAAATCCCGATATTTTCTTGTAGTCTCTGTTTCACATGAATGGAAAAGCCCTAACCTCTTGAAAAAACCCTAACCTCTCCACATATACATACGCATAATGCAAATCATGAAATTAAATTCTAAACAATGTGAAAGTGCATACCAAGTGTGAGTGCTGCCAAGGTCGCTTGAGAGAGATATGAGAGAACAAAACTTATTCGCATGGTAAAACCAACCGGTTAAACAAAAAATAAATGTAGCTTTTAACGCAAGCAACCAGCGAAGCAAAAGCCAATCTTTGTCTCTGTGGTTACCGTAGGCGAGTCATATTTCCCATGCTATCAGGCCATAAATGAGCGAAGCAAAAGCCAATCTTTGTCTCTGTGGTTACAGTAGGCGAATCATATTTCCCATGCTATCAGGCCATAAATGAATAGCGGGTGTATATGCCCGCAGTTCGATTTCGGCTAAGGACTTTGATACCATTAAAAATAGGTTTCCCTTTCATGGACGCCATTACATCTAGGTGGAGTTACTTATTCCTAATGGATTCAGCTTCGGGATGTTGCTATTCGTTTTCTCCTTCCTTGCATTTTCACATGGCATCTGGATGGAGTTACTGATTCCCAATCGATTCGGCTAACGGATGTTATTATTCCTTTTTTCCTTGCGTTTTCACATTTAGAATCACCATGAGAATTTTGTTTAGGTACATGAGTGATATCCGTCTCGTTTTGTTTAAGCACATGACTAATATCTGTCTCCCATCCGAATCCTTGGTGTTCGGGTAGTGGCTTTCTAGTTTTAAACCACTTATGCCTTAACGAAATTAGGCAACTTTTGCTGATAGAATCATGTTAGAATCACCTCTTTGAAATTCAGGACCTTTGGTGATATAATCCTGTTACCATCACCACTTCTGAAACGAGATCAGAGTGTTTAGGTGGCATTGCAGAAGCATTTGAGTGTGAAACAACTAAAGTATCTAAGTAAACGAATGCCTTTATATTGAACTTCCATCCTATCTAAAACCCATTACCCAAAAGCAAAGTGTTTCATAGTTGATGGAGAATATATTCTCCAATTGTAATGTTATAACATCATGTGTGAGTAAGCGCATGGAAAACCCATTACCTAAAAGCAAAGTGTTTCATAGTTGATGGAGAATATATTCTCCAATTGTAATGTTATAACATCATGTGTGAGTAAGCCCATGGAAATCCAGTGTTTCATAGTTGATGGAGAATATATTCTCCAATTGTAATGTTATAACATCATGTGTGAGTAAGCGCATGGAAATCCTTTGAGGACGAGCCTCATTGGAATGTTTTAATGATGGTTTGGAGAACGGACTTCATTGGATTTTGTTTTTTGTTTTAATAAATAAAAATTGTGGATGGTTTGCATTTATTAATTTGAAAAAATTCTTTGCAGGATATATAGTTTAATTGATTTCTCTAAATAGTTTTTTGTTTGCAATTTGTATTTATGTTTTGTTTATTATAAATTCTCCATATTATAAACGACATAAATGATGAAATTTTTATCCATTTTTATTAGCCATTTAATTTGATTTATATGGTTGTGCTAGTTACTTGTTTTTAAAAAGTTCATTAGTTCAATGTGAACCCTCTGATGTGTGGAAGACTACCTCGAAATCTGAGGGCCTTTTCAAATGGCTCGTTATGCCTTTTAGGTTGACGAATGCTCCCACAACCTTTATGAGGCTGATGGATGACATATTGCAGCCATTCACCAACTCATTTGTAGTGGTCTACTTGGGTGACAACCTGATCTTTAGCCAGAATTGGGAAGAACACCTCCACCACATCTGACAGGTTATCCAAACACTGTGACAACATAAGATGTGTACGAATTTGAAGAAATGCACTTTTGGCATGACCCAGGTTCTGTATCTGAGATACATTATTGATGAACTAGGGGTGCATGTGGATCCAACCAAGATCCAAGTCATTCGAGATTGGCCAACCCCAGCCACTTTGACAGAGCTCTGCATCCTTCTGGGTCTTGCCAATTTCTACTGCAGGTTCATGTTGGGGTTCTCTCCTATCACTTGTCCCTTGAGTCAATTCATTAAGGGAGGAGTAAAAGAAAAATTCTTTTGGCTTGAATCTCAACAGAAGGCATTCACAGAGTTGAAACATCTTGTTTTCTCTACACCAGTGGTCACATTAACTTGAAACAACCATTTAAGATCGAGATAGATGCCTCTGACTATGCTATTGGGGCAATCCTTCCTTAATAGGGACATCTAGTGGCATATCACACTGGGACACTTTCATACACAATCGAGAAGTATCCACTTATGAAAAAGAGATGTATTTTATTGTGCAAGACTGCTGACAATGGAAGAATTACATTTTGGGGAAGGAAACGATCATCCACATAGACCACCAACCACTACAATTCATACAGATGCAAGGGAAGTTTCAAAATGATCACCATTAGAAGTGGTCCACATACCTACAATAGTTCCATTTGAATATCAAGCATAAGAAGGGTAGAGCCAATAATGTTGCAGACTGCCTCAGCTGACCATCGATCATGGCATTAACCATCGTGCTCAAATCTTATGGGAACGAGACTTTTGATTTGCCACTTCTCTACAAAAGTGACCCAAGATTCAGCCACACATACTAGATGATCTTGGAGGGTCAACAAGTTCCATATTTTCACCTCCAGGATGCAATGTTGTGCCACCTGGGACACCTTTGTGTGAATCCTTCAAGCAAGTGTGCCAATATTATTTGGGAAGTGCATTACAGTTAGGTCGCTGGGCATTTCAAGGTTGAGAAAATGGTGGCAGTATTGCATAAGTATTTCTATTGGACAAATCTTCGGCAGGATGTTGGGAAGTACATCAGCTCATGCACTGCCTGCGTCATTGCCAAACTGACCATCAAGAAGCAAGCTATACTCTGTTGCCTACCCCTAGTCAACCTTGGGAATCCATATCCATGGATTAGATGTCGTGCATTCCTTCTACTAAGCATGGCAATGACTATGTTTTTGTGTTCGTCAACAGATTCTTGAAGATGGTCATTATTGCGGCCTGCAACAAGTGTGGGTACACTCTGGGATCCCACTGTCTATCATCTTAGATTGGGACAACAAGTTCCTCAGTACAGTTTGGTCTAGTCTCTAGTCGGTGTTGGACACTAAACTCATTAATTCCATAGCTTTCCATCCCCAAATTGATGGCTAGACAGAGGTCATGAACAAGATGACAGTACACATTCTACGCATGTACAATTCAAAGCATCCACGCACATGGGATGAGAGCCTCCCTTATGTGTAGCACAACTATAATCGGGCTCTCCATAGCTCGACTGGCCATAGCCCTTTTTAGCTGGGTTTGGGATTCCATCCACTATGTCCCATTGATGTGGCCATACCATTTACAGCTACTCAGTAAGATTTGACTCATGTCCAGTCTGAAGCAGACAAGGAAAACAACTTCATTGAGCACATCCAACACATTCACCAACAAGTCCATGACATTCTAGAGAAATCAAATTCCAATTACAAGTATTGGCATGATCAACATTGGGTGCCACACAAGTTTCAGGTGGGCAACAAATCCTGGTTGCATTTGCAGAAGGAGTGCCTTACTAGAGCCTATCGGAAACTTAGACCACTCTGATATTGTCCTTACATCATTACCAAGGTTCTGGGAGATAATGCATTTGAGCTCATCATTCCCCCATTCCTTGGCCTACACCTAGTGTTCAATGTAGACCGCCTTCGACCATACTTCCCACCATTGTTAGGCACATCAGATATTGTAGAACTACTCACACTTGCAGAGTTAAATCTAGAATGCATGGAACAAGCCACAACTTATTAGATCATGGAAATGCATATCAAGAACAAATGACAACAAAGGATCCAACTATTTTGAATTGTCAAAGCAGGCCAACTAGTTCACTAAGTAAAGTGGCTCACCAAGGACCAAGTTCAATAGAAGTTTCTTCATCTCTTGGAGGAATTCAACGCAAAGGGGGCCATTTCTTCCTAAGGGGGAAGGAATGATACAGGTGGATATTGGTGGACACCCACCTATTCCACTTGGACTCCCACCATTGTTTCTTTTGTTTTTTCAGTTTCCTTATTTGTAGAACAATTTACTATTTTGGCAGTTTTTTAGGTCTTGAACATTCAGAGCCATTTTGAGGTCCTAAATGACAATTTTTGGGAAAAAGGATGCCAATGTGGGTCATAAGCTAATGTTGGCAACTCAAAAGGTGTAGTCCTCAGATAAATGTTTCTAACGAGGTATTGTACAAGTCAAATAGAGATTGTATGCCAAAGTTCTGACCCGAGGAAGTTGATATACCAATTTACCCAAAGGGGGCCCATAGTTTCGCGGTTCATCTCATAGGGTTAGGTTTTTGGATGTTTAGGGTTTTCCATTGTTTCTCAATAATAAATAGGCCTTTGAGCCTTATTGTAACATAGTTCGGACGCATGTGCCCACCACATCTCTTCTCATTGATAAGTTACCATCGCCCAAGCTAGTCCTATTTCCATTATGTTTGTAAGCATCCTTAAGTATTTGATATTAATGAAATGAAGCGTTATCTATTGCATCTCTGTATTTACGGTTATATATGTAATTGTTTGCATTCCTGTTTAAATTCCGATCATTCAAGTATTGTAACATGAAACCATCATAGTTATATTAATTTTTACTTCCTTACTTAACCTGCTACTATGATGGTTCTCTAATACAATCCAAATTTCACCTTGTGGAATTTCCCTAATAAAAGGTTATAGCAAAAAATGCCAAGCTCAGCTATTTGAAACCATTTTAAAGATAATTAATGAACCCTAACCTCCTTAGAGAATATCTTTAAAATTATAGTGAACCAATATGTGAAATTTTAACAAAATTCTCCTTGAGACGTCAAGTCAAAATTATCCAATTTTCATCATCTAAAACAACCTAAAAAAAATTATAGGGAAAATGCCAAACTTACCTATTTTTTGAAATTGATTTTAGGAGCATTCAACAACCTTAAATTCCTTAAATATATATTTGAAATTATAGCAAACTAGGATATTGAAATTTTACCTAGATGCTCCTTCATATTTCTTGTCAATATGTTCCCAATTTTACCATCTAAAACTTTCTAGAAGCACATTTATAACGAAATGAAAAGCTGACTTATTTGAAGAAGAAAAATCCTAGAATCATAATCTCTAATACTAGATGTCGTGAAACTTGCACCTAAAAAATCATAAGAAACTAGTAATTTAAATCCTCTTCTAAAGATAAATCTCCTTCTACAATGAAAGCAATGTACAAGACAAGATTTTATGATAGTAAGAGAAGGTCTCCTTGCTGTAGGAGAGAAGGGGTACAATTATAATAAAGTGGGACAATGAAAGGATCTATCCTAGACAAAAATATAACAAAAGAAATGAAGTCAATGAATGTCTACGGCTTAATATGTAGCTTTAAGGTTAGCATTGGTATTATATAGTAGTTAACATTGATGTAAATATCTAAAGTCACTATGAGAACTTTAATACTTAATTCATAGTGTGACATTTAAGCCAATAGCTACTCCACATCAAAATTACAACTTATGCAAGGAGAAACACTCAAGAAAAGAATGAAAACATTGCTTCAGTAAGTTGAATGCTAGTAAATGACAGACCTTGAATAGGTCAAAATGTAAACTATATGTAAGGGGAATAAATATGAAGGTAGTAAATATTGATGTATTCCATGTTAAGAAAAATTAGTCTATTTTAATAACCTTTACATACATATTCTATTGATCCTTTGACATGAAAAACAACTTCTATATTAAGACTGGAAAATATAGTTGCAGGTTGAAATTTGTCTTGTGGTGAACTTTTCAAAGCCTTTCCATCAACAGTAGGGGAGCTATAAAATGGTAAAAGTCCCATACATTCCAAGTAAATATTAGAATCCTTTAATCCTTGAGCAATAACTTTAATTCATGGAATAGAGACTACATCTAAAAGCTTCAATTGGTTCTAACTACTAAACAAATATATTAATTTGGAAATGAATAAATATTCTTGTTATGCCTCCAAAATAGAAATGGGTAGCTCACAATATTAGAAAATGTAAGAACTATAGATTTGACCATAACATCCACATGATGCTTTAGCCTCAAAGCCCAATCTTTGTAAAAATCAAATTTTTATTTTTAAGCTTATTCTTGATGGAATTAAAATTTTTTGAACCAGTGTAAATGAGTTTTACCTTACCCTTCATGAAAATCCTAAAATTTTTTAGCTTAATATTTCAGTTTGTTTTTTATATATAAAAGAAAATAAAGTGATGAAAAAACCACCCTATAGATATAAGGAGGGGATTCAAACCATATCCATTTTTTCTTTTGTTTAGGTAGGTGGGACTCCCCACAAGTTTTGTACTAGTAACATTAACATCAAGGTGTGCCTTAATAGTACACCCAATCTCTATATGTTCAACGACCCATGGGTGTAAAAAATAGTTATTTGATGACATTCCTTACAGAGGGAATTCAATTTCTAGGGAAGAAATCACCCATTGTTGTAATTCCTCAAGAAAATCAAAATGATAATCAAGAAAATACATCATGCTAGGACATTATACAAATTCTCGCAACCAAAATTGCAAAGATGATTTGGAAACATATAACCACATCTTGTTTAACAATTGTTTTTATGTTTTTAGGAAAATGTAGATAACGAAACACACGAGTATAAAGAAGAACCTCAAAATAGGGATTAAGAAACTTAATTGTTCCTTCAGAGACATGTGTATTTTAAAAACAAGTATATCAAAAGTTATCGAAATAGAGATGAAAACATATCTATTTAAATATATCAAACCAAGGAACTAGATGATAATGAGTTATTTCCTCCCAACCATCTTTAATCCACTACGGAAACCACCCCATCCATAGCTATGCTATCATACCATCGAGACAAAGTAGGAAAATATACTTCTTAATTTAGACTTGTTAGGCCAAAACCAAGAATTTTTCACTACTATTTTTGAGGAAATAGAAACACTTAGGTACCCACATTACCCATCTCACACAACATGAGTACTTCCTTTTTTTCTACATAATGCCTCATAAATTATTCCCTCTAGTGCTCTTCAAAGTTCATATAGAAATGCTGAAGCTAATACCCCAAAACATGAGTAGAATTCCCATTGACACATAGCTCTTTTTCCAAGTCTAATGGCTTCTTTTGATTTTTTATTCCTTCTATGGTGTATTTTTTCTCCTTCCACCAACTCTTTTTCCACATTCAAATTTTTCCATGCACAAACAACAGAAAGAGAATCCCTAACTACAAGACTTCTTAGTTGTTTGATGAATGTAGGGAAGAAATATTTCTAATTTTTAGGAAGTGATGTCCTAATTTGAGGGATTAGTTTTTCCACATAAAATTTGTCAACTTGGAAAACTATTTTTTTGAAAATAAGTGAATATTATATCTACCATAAGATATATGTTTTTAGACATAATCCCCCCTATACCCCCTGAAGTTTCACCTTTCCTTATATCATATCCCCTTAACGAACCCATTCTCTACTAACCTTGATCATTATTTATTAAGTGTATGAAATAAAATAGTCATGCAAAATATCTAACAATTTAAATTATTAATATTTCAAGAAGTACAATTAGGATATTATATAGGAAGTCAATGAAGTGTGGCCCTTGTGGATGAGCTCTTGAATATGATGTTTTTTTTTTTATTCTATAGAAGAGAGAATATAGTTAGGTATAGGAAAACTAATATTATATCAATTCAATGCTTGACCTAGTAGTTGAAACACACCCCAATGTGACAAGGGAATATATCTCTATAATATTCCACTATCGTATCCACCTACTTTTTATGTGTATATAAACTACATGTAGAGGTCAAGGCAATCATAGTGATATTTTATTCAAATTGCAAGAAATTCACGAAGAGAAGAAATATCCCTCTTTATGAGATTACCATTCTATACTTATTCCCTGAGATCAAGGAGTATATAATAATCAAAACTATCATCGATTCCTTATATAGCTAACATGAAAAAGTAATAATGGCATTATAGGAGTGTTACACTAAAATTTGTCACCATGACTAGCTGCAGTTAGTATGGCTCCATCAACAGTCATACTATCCTCCTTGGCAAGCCTCATACCTCTGCTCTCCATGTCAAACTTCAAAAAAGAGAGAAAGTCATTAAAA